>JAVJIF010017619.1:0-69033 GCA_038442645.1 Agave tequilana
AACGTATGCACAGAGTTAATAATGGTAGGGCATAACTAAGTTCAACCTATCTGTAAGTGATATATAGTTGCAATAAAAAAATTAGAGAATCCATCCCGCTAATCTTGATCCATACATATTTTGAAAACTCTATAAAAAAATTTAGTTGTTGATTTTCAAAGAAGAAGAAGAACACAAAATTTTATTTAAGAACCCACCGAGTCAAAAATATCTTGATTTAAACTTTTTCTCAACTATAAAAATTTATCACTTTTGTTTCTCTCAATTTTTTTCTGCATTTAAAATATTGACTCTGCCTCATTTTTATAGGCAAAACAATACAAATCCAACTCAAAATCAAACTCATATTCCTAGTCTAATACTTATTTTATTAAAAAAATAAGAAATTTCTAAAATAATAATAATACAGTTAGACTCTAAAACTAAATTTAGAAACTCCAAAAATCCTAAACCAACTTAAAATTTGATTTTCTTATTTTCATAAGGATTTAAATTAAAATTTCAACTTTCCTTAATTCAGATCATTCGTGAACACTTGTCGCTTTTAATTTTATAGAGCAATAAACCTCTGTTGATTTTTCATAGAGTAATGAGATTATTCTTTAAACTTTTTTACTTTTGTATCTCCTTTTATAATAACCAAAAATATTTTAACCTCTTTCTCCAAATTCTTGTTTCTATTGTTAGACTCTATCTCAAATTTTTTTAGCCGTGAACTTGATGCTTCTCTTTTACATTCTTGTGTTTTGCCTTTGTTGTGACGACTTCTTCTTTGATAATTGTCTTCAATTTGATAATGTCTTGATTTTTTTGTACTTTGGTAAACTCTGTGACATCTTCTTTGGTTACCTTCACTTTGTAATTCTTTATCTTCTTCTGAGATTGGTATTTGATTTCTCCACTGTCAAAATATGTATCGCTTTCCTTATTTTGTTATTGTAACAGAAACTTTTCCATGATTTTTGTCTTATCCTGTTCTTCTTCTTCTTCACCTTCTTCTCTTTCTTCTTCTTTCTCTCTCTCTCTGTCTTTTTTTTCCCTTTTCTTCATCTTTTTCTTCCTTTCTTTCTTTTTCTTCTAGTTGTTCTCTTTCTTCTCTTTCCATAATTTTGCTTTCAAGATTTTTTTCAGACTTCATGAGCACCTCTTCTTTGAGCCGAGTATCTCTTCTTTGAACTTTAATATCATGAACTTCTTCCATCTCTTTTAAGTCTATAGTTTTTTGAATTCTTCCAATTATTTTTCGAACTCTTTAGTTTCTTGAGTTGTTTCTAACTTCTTCTTCTCATATGTCGTGCAAATATTTCAAGTACACTTTGTCATTTCCCTTGCAATGATGTCAAAAGCATCTTCATCGATTGCGCGCGCGATATATTAAAAGTTTCACCATGTTATTCTGTATTATTAAAATTCTTTCAGTTGGCTTTAATTTGTTTTTGTCTTTTTTGCTTCTCGTTGTAACCTTTATCCATGATCTCTCGAATGTTTTATGAGATCAAAAGTTTCTTTATCTTAAAACTCCAACTTTATAGTTATTTTTTTTTTTTGAGATAAGGAATAATAAGTTGAAATCACCTTATGGCCATTTTCGTTGTTTAATGCTTTTTTTTTTTTTGCACGCCGCGGACACGTACAAGCTCCGATACCACTCTTGATTTTTAAAAAAGAAGAATAACCCCAAAAATAAAAATATCTTTATTCAAACTTTTTCCTAACTACAAATTTCTCTCACTTTGTTTCTCCAATTTTTTTTTCGTGTTACAAAATATTGACTATGACTTTTTTTTACAGGCAAAACATACAAATCCTACTCAAATCAAACTCCTATTCTTAATATAATATTTACTTTATTAAAAGATAATAAGAAACAGCTAAACAAAACCTAATATAATTATGACTCTAAAACTTAAATTCAAAAACTTCAAAAATTCTAAACAAACTCAAAATTAGACTTCTTACTCTCATGCGAATTTGAATTACAATTTTCAACATTAGTCTTGCAGGTATAGATGCAAGTAATTCAAGTCAAGACAAAGCATATCCACTTCAATCTATGCGCAATTTTGCGTAAACAAAAGGAAGCAAATTATCTTATTATATTGGTTATGGAAATCATTGTTTAAAAATCGAATCCGATCAGCCTATCAAACTGAGGTTAACCAGAGTCTCAACCATTTGGCCATTCTGGTTCAGCAGAGAACCGGAAAAGGCTCCAAAAAAAGAAAAAGAAAAACTGAATTGGCCAATTCAACTAGAAACAAAGTGAACCAACTGGCTCAACTTCAATTAATTAAACCACGGTTCATGGAAATGAATGGTTTTAGCATCTAAAATTTAATAAAAATTGTCACAAGTAAAATTTGAATTTCTATTATTAGAGAAATTAAGTTAAATATTTTTTTTGTCACATGCATGCCCTAACAAAGAGTTCTCTTAACCAACTTTGATATACAAAACCGTATTGTAATATACAAATTTTAAATATTAATTACTAAAAGTTCTCTCTTTCTATGTTAATCCAATTTGAACCTTACAAATTGATGTTGAACTGTAAAAGACCGTGTTGACACTTCAAAAAGACAAACTCTCAGACAACTCTTCAACCGGTCTGAGCAGCATCTAACTTGTCGACATTTACAAAAGACAAGTCATAGACAGGCTAACGACCAGTTCTACCTACCCCGAGAGACAAAGCAGAAAACTTGGACCCTAATGATCCAGTGAAGCAGACAGCAAGTTAAGTACTACTTTTGAAGGGGCCTAAGCATGTCTATGAGATTAAGTTAGCTCCATACTTAACCTCGTATGAGCCCAAAGTGGCTAGCTTCTCGTGAAGCTATGTAGCCTCGCCAAAAGGTTAAGTTTATAGCTTCACATGAAGCTTTACGGTGGGCCTCTTAGCCTCGCCTGAGGCTAATACAAGCTTTATTTGAAGCTTTTTTTGCGAGCTTCGCTTAGAGCTCTTCATAGCTCTGCAAAAAGTTAGTCTTTAACTTCGCTTGAAGCTAACTAAAGCTTCACTTGAAGCTAATTTATTACTTCACCTGAAGCTTCTTTGTAGCTTCACTTGAGAAGTTGTACTATCCTCGCGCGAAACTAATCCCAGTTTTACTTGAAGCTTCCCGCGCCTCTATGAGAGGGTTTGCCAGGTCAATATTTGACCTTGTATTTAGTGGGCTCACCGCACTACGTTAGTGGGGTAATGTCACTTTAAGTGGGCGGTTACACCTGCCCACTTAACCCGACGTTAAGTGAAAAAGGCCAGGTCAGAAGGCCAGTTTTAGGCTCACGCGAGCCTGCCTAGCCTGATAGAAGGCTTGCATCTAACTTCGCATGAGGCTTTATAACCTCACGCGAAATTCGAAATAGCCTTTGGCGCGAGTCTAATGGACTATTATCAGTTTTTACTGAATTCTAGGGACAGTTACACCCCTCAAGAGCCTATAAATAACTCATTCTTGGGATGAGCTTGGAGCAGAGGTTTTTTGACGAGAGACTTTTTGGCAGAGAGTTTTGAGCTGATTGGGCTGTTCGACTGACAAGCTAAAAGAAAAAAAAAGAAGAGCTACTCTCCTCACTTTTAAGAAATTTAGAGGATTACTTTTCTAAATTTAGGATGCTAAGACCCTAAGATCTTCCTCTTTTAAGGAATCACCGGAACCCGGTGAGAATGAATTTCTTAAAACTCCATCGATCGCATTGATAACGGATCAACGTGGTCGTGCACTGATCAGACTTCCACCGACATAGTTCCCCAGAACCTCAGAAAAGATACTTGTAATTTTTTTAAATTACTTATAATTTTTTCTTCACTATTTTGTAAGTTTTCCCTCCATTGAATTGTCAATAAAAATCAGACCGAAATGTCTGTCTTCTCGGATCGATGAGGAGAGAAATACACATGTCACTTTTAACCTTTCCAATAGTACATTGTCACATGCACTCCGCGCATGCAGGCTCCTTTATCTCAACTTCCTTGTAGTTTTATCACATGTACTCCGCCTATAGGCTTTTCTCCTTTATTGTCTTAATTTAATTTGATGGTAGTTACCCGACTCTGATTTCCCTATTTGATTTTCTTTCTTAGTCTAATCTGTTACTAATGAAGAATTTGTAGTTAGTTTACCATTAGAACTAGGCCAGGTGTTTATCTAGGTGAATTCCCATTGAATTCAATTTCTACTGACCTCTAGAGCCACCAAATTAATTTCTTGATCCCTCGTGCTTGACCTTTGTTTCTCAGTTGCAGATACAAGACGGTGAACTGACTACAACGGCAGTACTAGTCAACACACAAATACCACACCTCCATGCCTGAGGGCCAACCACCAAAATCTACCATCTAAAGCCACACATCCACCATAAAAACAATATCCCTTGCGCATGCTCTCAAAGATCATCATGGCTCCCAAAATTAACTTCCTTCTCTTCATTGCCTTCATGCTGTTCACCGCCAACGTGTGCCGTGGGGCGCGCCGTTTCTTAGACACTCCGGCGGCCCCTCCTGCCCTCCCGTCGACGCTTCCAAGCCTCCCGCCACCGCTGCCAACCATTCCGGCGCTGCCAAAGCTGGCAATGCCTCCGATGCCAACGATTCCTACCATCCCTACTATTCCAAACATTCCCAAGTTCACAGTTCCTCCGTTGCCTTCCATCCCCCAAATCCCATCTATTCCTCAAATCCCTCCTATTCCGAAGATCCTGGGATCCCTTCCTTCACGCCGCCGCCGCCGTCGAAGAACTAGTGGCCCATGACTTCTCTGGGATGGTGTAGTTGATGTGCGATGTTGAGTTGATTGTAGAAGTACCCGTATGGGATTGTAGTTAATTGTAGTTTTCCCTTTGAGGGATGACCTGTACTGTGATTGTTGTGTGTAATTTCTTTAGTTCAATTTGTTTGTGTGTGTGTTATATGAATACTAGTTGAGTGCAGGGTCTGTACTTTTCCACTGTCTACTCAGAAAAAGTACCTAGTATTGAAGGTACTTTCATGTGTTTAGTTTTATTTGATAATGTCAAAACACTCAACCCCCACCAACCCACCCCCCCGCCGCCGCGCACGCGTGTCTGTAGACCCTGAACTCTGATAAACTTGGTTAATAGGTTTTGAGATGCATATTGACTCGAGTAATACTTTTGTTTGGGTCACAAGTGTAAACATATTTAATCGTGAATCAGTTTATAACTATATTCTATGTTAAACTAAATAAACTATTTTCTAATTTCTTGTCATACTGCTACTTTTGATCACTCAAAAGATGTTGTGAAACATTCTGCCCCCACGACCAATTGCTGGGGTGGCGTAGCAAAAACAACACATGATTGCAACGAAAAGAAAAAAGAAGGAAGAAGATATTCTGAAGTATAGAAAGTAACACACAATTTAACGTGGTTTCACCGCTCAAACAAATTGTATGTATGTCGACGGGAAAGGGGAAACTTTATTAAACTTTGAGAGAGTACAATAAGAAACACTTACACCTCTTACTAAGAAAATTACAAACCTTTTAATGGCTGCCTAGAACAACGAACCTTATGACTTAAAGCTTCTCCACGAATCTCTTCTTTTTTACTGTGTTACATTGAATACTTTGAAGGCCAACCCCAAAGGTTTTATTATTAATCATAGGACTCTCCTAGCCCTATACGAACTTCATCAATACAAACATCGTCTCAGAGGAAAGGAAACTCGAATCCAATTTCAAACTGAAAACATATTCAGAAAAGAAAATAGCCGTACCAGATATTAGTCGACTATGCCAATGTCGTACCCGATATTAGTCGACTATGCCAATGTATAAGTTGACTAATCATGTCTATTAGTCGACTGTACATGGGTATGATTCGACTAATCTGTAAAAAAATCTTAGACCCTTACTCTCTGTTTGCAAGATCAATCGATTATACTAATATATAAGTCGACTAATTCTTATCATTAGTCGACTATATTAAGTATAAATCGACTAATATTGTGCACAGCTTCTTGTGTACGTTCATTTTTTGATCTTTGAAGTTTCCTCTACCTTCACGACGTATTCCAGTCTAATCTTAACAATCTCCCCCTTGACTTGAATGTGTCCAAGTCCGAGAATAGCCACCATGCTTTATGTTCTCACATCAATGCACAATTGGACAACTTTTGACTTTATCTTATCTCACTCTCTTTTTCATAACCCCCTCATAGGGTTCACAACTTGATTAGGTTGAACAAGTTCAGGCCAACCTGAACTTGATCCCCCAACGATCTCCTTGATCCACGTAGGATTTATGAGAATTGCTCCACCATAAGAGTAATGATATGGACTTTCTTGTTGTGTGCCGACGCCTCCTAATCCCAATCTATCTTCAGGTTAAAACTGAACATCCAATCTCAAAACCATCGAAGTCTTCGATTGTTTTACAATCTCCGGTCTTGAAGCCGAGGATAACTGCAATCCACCAATTGTACCCTTCGAATTTCACAACATGTAAACATCGCTGACACGTTTTGTCAGAAACTTCACATAGGTATCTTTGAAAACTTCCATAAGATCACTTTCAGAACAAAAACTGAGCCCTTCTCCATGTAGGGCTCATAGAGAGATGAGATTGTACCTTGATTTGGGAACATGATGAATACCTTGAAGAATAATGATGCATCCATCATGAGAATGAAAATGGATTGCTCCTTTCCAATTATCTTACTCGTAGCAGAATTCCTCATGAAGACCTCTCATCCTTGAACCGAAGTGTATGATTGCTGAAAAACAAATATGAGTTAAGATTAGAAATATGTTATCTGAATGTCAGTTAAGTGTATGACTTTCGAAATATATCCGCAGTAGCAAGCTATGCGGGTCGAATCCACAGGGAGGAATGCGATAGAAGCTTTTTGGTATTTTTTAAACACTAAATTGATAAAGTATTATTCTAAGAAAAATAACTATATGTAAATATTAGAAGTATAAAGAAGAACATGAAATTTGGTGATAAGTTGGGGTTTAGAAAAGAATTAAAGAAATATGACCTACTACTCATCTACCACCACTCACTTACTAACCTATACAAGAATTTACTTCACTTTAGATCATAAAAATTAGATTTTGGAGTTGTCTTCAATTCAGGTAAGATACATAAGATAAAAACTAAACCCTATTTGAAATAATCACTAACTAAGACCTAACATTAAACTATCAAAACTATCTAAGTACAGAATAAGAAAAACCATTGAAAAGTATTAACATATATGGATTAAATAGTCATCGTCATGTGCCCTCAAGAATATTAACTAATCTTAGGGTTAAGCACGCATATGATTCAATCAATTTATTCTAACTTAGAATTAGAAGTAATGGTGTAGAGATTAGTAAGTCACGAAACTAATAATGAAAATTAAAGAAATCATGGTAGATGAGAAAGCAAGTAAATAAAGTAATTAAATAAAAATAAATTAGAAAAAAATCTTGTTATTGATGCTGTCACCTTCAATTACTAAAAGTCTTCTTCTTCTTTATAAAGCTTGAATTAGAATTAGAACTAGAATCTAAAAATTATCAAAGAAATTTGGAAGAGAAACAAAAGAAAAATCCTAAATTATGATCTCTGATGTAGAGATGCTTGATTATGAGAGATTTTAGCTCTTTAAATAGGTCTCAAAGCTAATCACACTAGGATACAAATGATAAGGTTTAACTCAATCCTAATTCAATACGGGAATTCAATTTTGCAGCAAGTCGGCATGTTGATTGCTGAATATGACTCATCAAATGGTTGAATTGGACAGAGTAGTCATTATAAGAATTATAGCCCTTTAAATCCCTTTTCTATATCATCTTAAATCATCAATTTGAATATTTATAGTAAAAGTTATGATCTGAATACTAAGAGGTATCCAGTGTAAATTCAAGTCTAAATTGATTTTGAACTCCATTTAATTTGAATTATCCTCCTTATTCCTATTAGCATTAGCTTAACCCCATCCATCTTTTAAAAGTATATCTTCTAATTTTGAATTTGAATTTTGAAGATGATGATATGTCTTTTCCTCCTCTTAATTTAAATTGAAATTCAAATTTAGATAAGATTAGGGATAAAATAGAAGTTTCGTGTATCCTTATCTTTTCATTTAAATAATTACACATTATAATTAAAAAGAGGGTTAAATAGCAATATAAAATAAAATATAATCAAGATTAAATGTGCAAATGTAATGATAATAATACAAAATTGAGATACAATCACACCCCTACACCTATCTTTTGATCGTCCTCGAGCAAAAAGAAAAACTAAACTAACCTAACTCAACTTTTGTAGGAAAAACGGTTGAACTTAGCACGTGCAACAAGCCGTTAAACCTCTACGTTATCCTTAGAGGACGAGTTTTGTCTCGTGAGGGTTTTCAGTGAATTATACCTACAAAATGCATAAAGAAAGAAAAACAAAATGTTAGTATTTTCAAAATACCATTTTTGAAATTGAGAAATATTTAAATTATTTTTGTAAAAAATAAGTTAATCTATAAGCCTTAATTATTTATTCCTATACTTAATCTTGATGCAAATATTTATTATCAATCTAGGTTAAAATTAAAACTGAATTTCTCACTTAGTCTATTATTTTACCCTAAGTCAGATGCACCTTTGTGACCGTGAATTTTTGACTCGTTATTCTTCAACTTCAACTTTTATGCCTTATATATTCATATATTTATATATATACAAACTTTTTTTTTATTTTTTTGAAAGAAGTTTGAAGTATTACCACTTCGTTACCCTTTAAGCACTTTTTTTTTAATATGTATAACTCATCTAATTTTATTTTGTGTAAGTATCAAGACTCCTTGAGACTCTAATACCTAACTAATTAATTATTAGATGTGTTAATACATATATTATATTTATATATTTTTTTTCTCAAACTTACCTAATTACCTTTCGAGTAAATATCAAGACTTTCTTAGGCCAAAGCACCTAGTTAATCAATAATTAGATTTGTTTATTTTTTCATATATATATATATATATATATATATATATATATATATATATATATATATATATATCTAAGGCATAAGAGTCTTTGTTTTGAATCCTAAGTATGTAAGTATATAAAGTATGCATATTTCATCAAAGTAAAAATCAAGACTAAATTACTTTTCTAATTTTTCTTCCTAAACCTAAAATTCAAACAAATAATCTTATTTTACCAAGTATTAAGAAATCCTAATTATGATTTTCATATTTCATAAAATTGACTTAATTACTTCCAAAAATAAATCAAAGTATTGTTTTTTTTTAAAAAAGTTTTTTAAAGAAAAAGTTGTTAGTATCTATCTATGTTAGTATGTTAGTAAACCATTCCCCACAGCTATCTCATGCATTGTCCTCAATCTATGAATGAATACATGTATAACTTTCTCAATAGGTTTATCATCATTAGTGATCCTCGCAATATGATTCAACTTGCTCTCTACGAGATCTATGTCTGGCCAAATGATCTCTGATCACTTTATCTAGGAACCTAGGACAGTCATCCAATATGCATACTTCCTCAATTGGTTTTTCAATATTGTTGAATTTTCTTGCTTCGTCAAGACGAATGTGATTTAGAATTGACATTTTTCTCTTAGGAGTAAGATGAGTAGAAAAGGAATCTTCCTTTGCCCACTAACTAACTCATTATCTTGTCTATTGAGTTGGTTGTCACGCACTTGTCTTATTCTAAAATTTTTCTTATATGTTGGTCGTATGTCCTCTACCTCAACTTGTGAAAGTTGACGGGCCTCTTGATCTTGATCAAGATTTTGAGTTGAAATGGGTTAATATTGGTCAAGTTCAAAGTTTTGTGGTGAAATTGAATCTTGGTCAAAGTCTTCAAGATACCTTGATTCTTCATTCCTATCAATATGTTTAGGGCAATTGCGAATGGTCAAAAATAGGTAGAGTTTTCTTTCCTATCTTTCATCAAATGATTCATTTGTGCTGCTAGCCTATTGATAGATTGGGTAGCATAATTTGCAGTTTGAATTAGGTTTTTCATACTTTCGTCTAAGTCTGTAGGTTCTTCTTCTTATTATGGGACTTGGAACATGAAGTAGAGATCTTGGCTTTGGAAATTTTGTGGGATACTTGAGTCAATGATATTTGAACTTGACGTGTGGACTCAAGGAAGGCTTCAAAATTCTTTTCAAAATCCGATTTTTCTTGTATAAATTGATCTTGAAAAGGAGTATATGAAGCTAGATGTCGGTAAAGTTGTTGACCATATGACTCGGGGGAGTTGTATCCCTACTGACTCTGTGAAGAGTAGAGATAATTATTCTGATTTTGTCCATAACTTGAGATTAGGGCATACCTTGATTCGGATAAGGCCAACCCGGCATACTTGATTGGTTAAAATTTTGTTAGTGAAAGTTAATCTATGCCGGTTTGCTGTAGTCTGAATTGAAAGAGGTTTGAGTAAAATATGAATTATTATTAAAGTTAAAAAAATTGTGATTAGAATCCATATTATTCAAGAATTGTTAAAGCATACAAACAAACAAAACACAAAAATATTCTAACCTAAGTTAGAGTAGACCTTAGACCTAAACGACTCCTAACCGGTTAGACTGTCCATGAGAGGTATATTGTAGAATCTAACAACAAGTTAATCGGTCAGTTAGGTGGCAAGATCAGTGAGAGGTATCTACACAAAAGTGATGAGGCTAATTATGTTGGTCCAGAGGCCCATCACTCTAGTTTTGATAATAATTAACTCATGTAGTTATAGTATTAATGATCTTGTGTTCATTTAGTTTCAGATTTTCTATCAAGATCTTAGTCGGTGTTTAGCTTCAGTAAAAAATTTGAAGTCAAGTTTTAAAACTAGCACGTGTTAATTTAAGAGCTAGCGCTTCAAAGATCGCATCAAGTACTCAAAGAGGAGTCTAACTCATGGATCAAATTTTAGACCAAGTCAAGATGGAGAAGAAGATTTTCAAGAGAAGATTTTCAAGACTTGAGTCTAGTTTTATAAATTTTAAGATTTTGTTTTAGGATAAAATGTAAAGGATAGATTAGTTATGGTTTGCTCAAACCTATACACACAAAAATAAAAGTTTGGTTTTTGAAAAATACAGTTTTTGTTTTAAGCTTTAAATTCTATGCCTCAAAAATAGTTCACGTGTTTGTAATATGTGTTGATTTTTGATCACACATATTTGTACTTCAAAGTATTTTAATGAACTTATTTTTGTAGATTTTATGAAATTTAAGATGTATTTTAAAAAGTTGTTAAAATTGTTTTTGGGCTGCTTGCGGTTGACAAACCTGTCTACCGAATCTAAGCCGGTCAACCGAGCGGTCTACCGACGTGCACAAGACGTGCACAAGCCATGTGACTTGAGCTTAGTCGATCGATTGGTCAACCGTAGTAGAGATCGGCTGACCGACCGGTCGACCGACTGAGTTTGTAGAGCTCTCGGGTTTTCTCGGCCGACCAGACGGCCGACCGTTCTGCTAATTTGCTCAACACCCTTGTAGTTTTCTCACCATAACTTTATATTTTTATATTCAATCAACATGTTTAAATTGAATTTCAAAGATAACTTTTAGAGCTACATTTTCATATTCAATAATCATTTTCTGATTCAAATGGTAAAGATATCAAATATTGGATTGAAGTCATTCTTGTTCTGAAATAGTTTACAGTTTCTGTTTTGACACCTTTCAATATTATGTTGATAACTTTCTACTCCGAAATGATATTGATTTAATTTAAGTTGCATTAGAAGAAAAACTCAAGATCGACAATTCATCCTACAGACTTATTTCCAATTCTAACATTTGGGCCTTAAAACTTTGCTCAAAATTGACCTATTACACAATCTGGGTCTGAGGTCGGTCGACCGCCCGGTGGACCGCCAGACTCTAACGGTCAGAAATTTGACCGTTGGTCGGTCGACTGGGCAGTCGACCGACAGACCATTTTTGACAGTTTTTGAATCATAACAGATAGTTTTTCTTAACCAATAATATTGGGTTTTGGGTGAGTTTTAAACAAGTTTTCAAGAGCTTATTTTTTCATCTTCAATAGAGTTTTTCCAACAAATTTTTAGAGATTCATTGCCATATTAAAAGAGAGTTTATAAAGAGTGATTCTCTAGAGTTTTCAAAAGCTTTTCTTTGAGTTTTTTACCTCCACATCTATCTTTTTTTCTCACACAAGCTTAAGCCATCCATTGTTAAATCCATCATCTATAGGATCCTTATTTATGAGAGTATTTGTTGGTGATCAAGAGAAGTGATCACCAAGTATTCCACTATTATATTTGGAGGAGTTGTAGAGGTTGCGGCCTCAGCGAGCTTGCGGGTTCGCGTGTGTTGTTCTTGTGGGAACAAGTGAGGGACTTGTGGGTTCAAGAGTTCTTGAGGGAGCTCATTGTAGGTGTTGCGGTACCGAGTGATATTGCGAGATCGATTATAGTGAAATCCTTCGTAATGTTGAAGGCGGAAACGTGGAGCAAGTGTGCTCGAACCTAAAAACAATTCTCCTGTGTTTGCGATTACTCCTCTCTCTCTCTCACTTGTGTTTTATATATCTTGCATGCTCTTATTGTTCATATCTATTATATGCTTGATATTTTCTTGTACTTAATTGATAAATGCTTGAGATTGTTTGCTCACATTTGTATTCAACCAAGAGAGTCATAGTGACACCTCAACTCTTAATCTAAAAGAATTTTGAGGAGATAATCCAGAGCCCTTCACCGGGAATTCGGTTATACTTTTTGGTTATACTTTGTGTGATTGCATAATTATTTTAGTTTGCACAATTAGTTTTAATTCTGTATTAGTTTTACATTTGATTAGCTTGTCATCCATTCACCGCCCTCTAGGTGACTTACAAATTATGCCAAATCACTATTCTTTGAGGTTTCGCCTCTTAATCACCTGCCTAGTCACTGATTTAGCAAGAGTAAATTCTAACAACTTTCTCCTTAGGTCAATCTCCTGGTGAGTCTGAGATGTCCCTAAGACCAATGTCTACTCAGATTTTAATTTGGATTGGGTTAGTGAGTGAGGTGATGGTTTATAGGTTAAGCGAGGGTAATGACTTTCCCACCTTGCTTATGGGTTTTACCCTTAAGTCATTTTAGTGTAACGTGTGCAAGTAAATAGATAAGTAATCACTCAAAACAATTGTAAATCACCTAAAAGTGTTTTCTAATCTAGATGTAATGGAAACGTAACTTATCTCTAGCACTCTTCAACAATAATTTAAAATAAATGAAATTAGACAGATGCCTATGATGCAAGTCTATTCATTTTTTAAACACTTCAATCAATGGATTACTATTAAATTAAAATGAAGAAGAAAAATTAACCACTTAGTAAATAAAAAAATACCGTTCTCTCTCCGGTAATGGCGCCAAAATTTGATTGCCGAAAAACAGAGATAAGTTAAAGTTAGAAGGATGTTATTTGAATGTTAGTGGTGTCTCTGCCTTTCACAATTTATCCGCGATAGCAAAAGCTATGCGGGTCGAATCTACAAGGAGGAATGCGATAGAAGCTTTTCGGTATCTTTTTACAAATTAGATTGGTTATGTTGTTCTTCTAAGAAAAATAACTATATGTTAAGTGTTAGAAGTATAAAGAAGAATATAAAATTTGGTATAAGTTAGGATTTAGAAAAGAATTAAAGAAATATAGCCTACTAATCATCTACCACCACTCACGTACTAACCTATGTAAGAATTTACTTCACTTTAGATCATAAAAGTTAGATCTTAGAGTTGCATTCAATTCAAGCATGATACATAAGATAAAAACTAATAGGAGAACATCTTCATATTGGAACTGATATGCTGTGAACATCCAAAGTTAATATTCTATCTATCTTTATTACCGATTGATCTGTCTGTAATAGATAGAATGTCACACTTATCTTTATCCCCTTCAACCAGTTTAGCGACATTGGTATCTGGTTGTTTCTTCTTTCAAGTCCTACAATCAGCTCTAATGTGCCTCTTCTTATAAAATCAGTTGAACACCAAATTCTTGTGTTTTGGGTTACCCGTGAAACTTTCATTATTACTTTTCTCGTTTGAAAAGTAAACTTGCCAGGGATTATCACAATGAGACTCACTCGTCAACTGGTTGTTAATTTTGTCCTTATTGAACAAATGCTCCTTGACCTCATGGATCATGATAATTGATTTGCCTCCATAGATGATATCTTCCCTAAATCTCTTATATGAAGTAGGTAAGAACATAGTATAGAAGTGCTTGATCCTCATCTTCTATCTTAACCTCTATCTTATCTAAATTATTGATAATAGAGAAAAATTTTACAATGTGAGACTTGATAGGTTTACTTTCATGCATGCAGAGAAGAAAGAGACGCTGCTTTAGAATCAACCGATTCACCGACTTCTTCAGATATGGTCCTGAAGTCGCTCCCACAACGAGGATGTTGTTTTCTCCATAGAAAACTCATCTAATACTTCATCCGCCAAGCAAAATGAATAACCGTCAAGACTTTCTCGTTCAACTCCTGCCAAGTTTATTCCTTCATGTCTCAGGCTTTTTCTCCCTCCCAAATAGTGCTTTCTTCAACTCACTCTGGGTTATGATGGCTATCCTAATCTGTCACTTACTGAAATTGATAACACCATCGAACTTCTGAATATCGAACTTGATGCAGACATCTTCACGTTGACCTTGTTCTTATACCAACTTTGTGATAACAATCAGTATGCTCTAATACAAATTGTTGTAAAATAGACTGCCATCACGACCGATTGCTGGGGCTGCGTAGCGGAAGCAACATAGGATCGATGAGCAATGAGAAGAAAAAAAAAAGAAAGAAGAAGATATTTCAAAGTATAGAAAGCCAATACACAATTTAACATGATTTCACCGATCAAACAGATCATGTGTACATCCACGAGAGAAAGGGGAGAAACTTTCTTTAACTTTAGAGAGTACAATAAGAAACACATATACCTCTCACTAAGAAGATTACATGCCTTTTGATGGCCACCTAAAATAGCGGACCCTTATGATTAAAGCTTCTAACAGGAATCTCTCTTTTTGATTATGTTACATTGAATACTTTGAAGGCCAATTCCAATGGTTTATTTAGGACTCTCATAATCCTATACAAATTTCATCAATATGAACAATCATCTTCTCAGAGGAAAGAAAACTCGAATTCAACTCAAAAATAGAAACAAATCTAGAAAAGAAATAGCCAGACCCGATATTAATCAACTATACCAATGTATTAGTCTAATCTGTAAAACATCTGAGACCCTTACTCTCTGTTTGCAAGATCAGTCGACTATACCAATGTATAAGTCGACTAATTCTTACCATTATCGACTATACCAAGTATAAGTCGACAAATAATATGCACAACTTCTTGTGCACGTCCATTTTTTGATTCGAAGTTTCGTCTACCTTCATGACGTATTCTGATCATAATCCTAGCAGAAGATGAGAGACACCAAATTCTGACATTAGATACGAATGTGTAAACTATAGTATTCAAAAACTAACATGATTCAAATCTTTTTACGATAGGTGTTCCGGGTGTACAATGATGTTGAACAATCAAGTGATCAGAAATTAACAGCTCTAATGGTTTATTATGTGTAATTAATCAGGATCAGGACACTTGATTGTGTTCCTACTCGTAAAATTACAAGAAAAACTAAAAACAAGAGAACAAAGAAGAAGACTTAAGATTTACATGGTTCACGTAATTGGGTTATGTTCACAAGGCATTGAACAAAATTTCACTAAAAATAAAAAATATATATTAAAGTTCCTGTATTACACTAAAACTGAGAAGTTAAGGTGATGATAAGGATAATATATTTATATTATAACATGCCTCTGTAGGTCGAATGCTTTTTTTATGAGCCAAAACCTAGATTTTTTGTGTAGTGATATTTTTTTTTAAAATCCACTTTTAAATGCGCCCCTAGTAAGAATTGAAACCTGGGTTACTCTGTTACCATATTAAAATCCCTTCCTCTGCACCAAAATTTCAAAGTAAAATATAGTGAGGACTCAAGAATTAATCACATAATTAACCGTAGTTACGATTAATTCTTGAGTTCATGCAATACCCTTAGTTAGAGTGAATAGTCCCACATGAGACATACAATGAAAAAAATTCTAGTACATAATAGTTTCCATGAACTCAAAAATTAATCGTATCTAGCACTTTTGAGGGAGGAACCATAAAAAAAAATGCTCGGAATGTGATAAATGGCATAAGAGCTGGCACCGACCGGAAGTGTACAAAGGTAATGTAGAATTTAGGATATACTAAATATGGAGGAGAGGTGTTAGGATTACCTCAGCGAAAGTAGTAGTGGTAGACTCAATCCCGCTCCTTGTCATTATCTCGATCCTCGATGGTTAGTGGACGTTTCAAGAACGATCACCCTTAAATTCACAGATCAACTACCCTAATGAAAACTCCTTGTGAAATGAGAGTGAGGAGATGAAGATTCTTTTTGGGTGGAAGAAGATAATCACTCTCCGTTTATTCCATCTAATTCTCATAGGATTATATAGATGTTAAGAGATAGAATTATTCTCATCTATAACCAACAACAACTAATGAGATTAAGATCAACCGGGTCGAGCCCCAGTTGGTGGAGATTTCAGGAATGACCATCCTTAAATCTACAACTCAAGTACCCAATGAAAACTCCTTGTGAAATGAGAGAGAGGAGATGAGGATTCTTTTTGGGTCAAAGAAGATAATCACTCTTCTTTTATTCCATCTAGTTCTCATAGGATTATATAGATGTTAGGAGATAAAGTTGTAATCTTCATCTTGAATTTAAAATCAAGATTATCCTATCTATACTCATGAGATCTTTTATCAATCTTTATTGGATCTAACCTACTATCTGCGAGTGAGAGATGTTGGAATTAAAAGACCCATGGGTCAGGACTATATTAGGCGCCCATAGTGGGCCAGACCTAATATAGACAATGTCATGACCACCCAAGTGTCATGGCCACCCAAGTTGCAAAAATGTGTTGCAGTATCCACTAGGAATGTCAAGTACATAGCTATCACTAAAACTTGCAAGAAGATGTTGTAGATGAAGCAATTCTTTTGGAAATTAGGTACGAAAAGGGGGGGAAAAAAAAAAAAACACTATATTATTTATCGTTAGTGGCCGGGGCCGGGGCAAGTGTGGTGTGTACCCAGTTAAAAGTAAATTATCCTATATAAAAGCAAATCGTGAATTGTAGCGCAGTTGGCGTTTGCTATATTCTCTTAGCTAAAGAAACATTTCAATTTTTAATTTTTTTCTTTTTCTTTGTTACCCTATACTCTCTTCCTCCCACACCATTCTACGTTTTTACATTTCTTTTTTCTCTATCTTCCCCCTTACCTTATATATTCTTTCTCTCCACAAGCCCCCAACACATGACAAAACTAAAATAAAGGAAAAGAAAAAAATTGAAACAAAAAAAAAAGAAAAATTAACTAGAAAAGATATACCAGTAAGAAATCAAGTATTTAATAACATGATTAATTATATTTAGAATAATTTAAGTATTATAATAATACAAATATAGATTACACTCTACTTAAAAGTAAGAGATTAATTTTGAAGGGACTTAGAATGTATTCAATAATTTAAATGTTTTAACATATTATTAATTTAGGAATTTTAATTTAAAGGTATTAGACTTATAACTATTTTTTTTTAATAAGATTTCAATAAATTTAATAATAAATAATTTTATCAATTCAATGTCCATGTACATTTTTGAGAACATATTTTAAGTCTTTCAATTTAGATTTTAAACATTTATAATGTTTTTCGGACTACATCTCCTATGATAAATGTCTACTATGACTATTACGCCATCACTGAAAAAGCTCTTGCATCTGTCACTACTCACACCCACAGTTATTTTCTTATAAGTGACTGTGAGAGTATTTGGAGTGGTGTAAGGAAGTACTACCAAGTTAAAATTCTGGCTACGCCACTGTGTATAATAATAATTAAACTGCTTTTCACATGATTAGGAATTCAAGTTTTTAGTCCAAGTCTAAACACATTGACTGGAGATATCACCCAATACAGGATATGTTTGATCCAAAAATTTGAAAGCTTGTGAAGATTCACATCAATAAGAATATTGGAATCGATAAGTTAAACAAAGATCATGCCAACAGAAGAAAGAAATATTTTGCCAAAAAAGTGTGGCTAACATGGATTCTATGTGAATAATCATCATGTTTTTTATGGGTTGCCAAAACTTAGATATTTTTTCTTCCTTATTTTACTTTGTTAATCCTCAAAGGTGTTGTAGTTTTGTAAGGAGGTTACATGGCGTATCTCGTTTTGTTTACATAGTCAAAGGTCTCTCTTTCTTGAATATTGTGTGTAGGCTCATGTTGTCGCCGAACCATGTTAAATTCTTTGCACACTAGTATTTGTTTGTTTTTAGACTTTAGATCCAAGATTACAACTCTTTTGTCTCCAACAAAATGGTATTATAGTCTAGATTGTGGACCACAAGTGAGTGGAATCTGATGTGAACATTAACAAGTGAGCCAGCGGTGATCAAGGTCTAATTTCTCACAAGGTGACAATCTATAATGTTTTTTCACGAACGGTTGAGATTCGTGAATGTTAAAGCCTCAAGAATAAGGTTAGAGTGTGTACCCACAAACAATCGAGATTCATGAATAGTTACATTCCAAACTTCTCGTGAATAATAATTAAGATATGTTATGTTCACACATGAAGTGAAGTGAAAGATGGTTGAGAATTCACGTGCAAATATAATTTTACGTCAGAAAGTAAATAAAAAAGTGATAATTTAAATAGAAAGTTGAGGTTAATGTCAACAATTTAATTTTTTTGATCAAATCAGTCCATAGCCTCCATTCAAGAGACCCATCATGCTCCCCTATAGGCCCGAGTAACTCCTTAACCTTACAGCAATGAGGGGAGAACCAACGTTTGGGATTTTGTTGCTTTATACCTTATGATTTAATGTTTTGGAGTTCCTCAGTCAAACACTCCTCTTTTCCCTATGTTTATAAATATACATATATTGTATATCCACATTTGTCAAGTTACATTTTCTGCACTTGTTCAGTCCCTGGGTTGTACATGTTGAAAATCACCTGGGGGGGGGGGGGGGGGGGGGGAGGGGGGGATGAATAGGTGATAATGCTAATCAATGCACAATAAAAAAAATTATGGAGCAACAATCTCACAAAGTAAGTGAATATAGCAATGACAATTAAGAGCAAGTAGTAATAGCAATGAAAGTAGAGTAAGAATAAGGAAAAGTAAACCAAACGCAAACACCAAGATATGTTATCGAGGTTCGAGCACCCAGCTCTACTTCCCCGCCTTCCCCAGAAGGATTCCAACCACTTCCACTATCACAAAGATGTCACAAATACACCGGAGTACCCAACTCCACAATCTCAAGTACAAGCAATCTCTGAGTAGTCAAAAGACCACAAACTCTCTCTTGCAAAATTCTCTTCCCTTACAAAGGTCCTTAGAGAAATAATGAGTAGGAATGAAGCTCTTGTGAGTAAGGAGAAAAGAAAATGAAATCAGAGAATTCTTGAAAACACTTCAGAAAATGAGAGAGAATTTCAGCACAAAAACCAAGAAACCAAATCTTTTGAATGCCTTAAACTTTTGGAAATTTTTGAGAATTTTTCTTGTAATAATTAGTAATCCAATCTCTCCCCAAACACCCCTATTTATAGGAGAGGGTTAGGGTTAGAAGATAAAACATTTTTAAGGCTAATCAGAAAGTATTAAAACCAAAACATGTCACTTAAACACACTTAAGTGAGAAAAGGATAAAAATAAATCTGCTCAGAAAACTAGCCGTTACTGTTCAAACGGCTAGTCCGGTCGACCGGCCCGGTCGACCGCTAGTATAAAGAAAATGACCGTTGCAGGCCACGGTCGACCGGCCCGGTCGACCGAAACAAACAGAGAGCTCTGCTCTCAGACCGGTCGACCGGGACGGTCGACCGTCCAAAGACTGCCAAACGTGCACAGATTTGTGCACGTCGGTCGACCGACCTGGTCGACCGACTTCTAGCCAAGTCGACTAGTCAGAAGACTTAGTCGGCTGGATGAAGTCTGGAATGGACAGAAAAATATTTTTAAAAATATTTTAAAAAATCTTTTAACACTCATAAAAATCACCAAAAATAGTTTTATCATTTTGCATTGATATATAAACATGTGGTAAAAAGTTTAGCTCAAATATCAATCAATATGAACTATTTTTGACTCTTATCATTTTTACCAAAAACCAAAAACCAAAAACTGTATTTTCTAAAACTTGAATTTTGACTAGAAAATACGTTTTGTCCAAAACTTCTTCCAAATACAAAAACATGATATTTAAACATTTGAAGCATAATCCTATATTCAAGAAACATATGTACATCAAAGTTTTTGTCATAAATTCCAATGCCAAAATAAGTTTTGATAAAACACAAAACTTAAAACACATGAGTATGTATATCAAACTATTTATGTTGGGAAACAAGATGTGTGCAAAACCGTGTGTGATAGAGCTTCAAACCTATTCACTATTCTTTAACAAAATTCTAAATTAAAAACAAAACTAATAGATTATCTTGAGCAATTTTGAAGTCTTGAGCCATGCGATGCCTTGCTAGAGCCTTCTCTTCTATGTTCCTTCCTTGATGTGCAAAAAGCCTTCTTTGCTTCATGAACCTAGAAATTCTTGCAATAGCTAAGCAATGGCCTTCAAATATGGTACAAACCTGAAACCTATCTTAACAAACTAATTAGTACCATATAGCACTTATTTGTTTTGTTATCATCAAAACTCTAAACAAATGGAGAGTGTAACCTTTTGGGCCAACAATCTCCCCCTTTTTGATGATGACAAAACAAATAGGCTATAAACAAAAGTATAGGGGAGGAGAAAGCTCCCCCTCAAATTATGCTATATTAAACAAAGAAAAACATGTAATTTGTAATTTGCAACAAGTAAACCTCATGAAACCAAAAACCAAAAATACTTGCAAAACACTTGCTATACACTTAAACTCAAATTACAAGAATTCATGAAAACACATCAAAACATATATAAACTCACATGGAACCAAAACCATATGAGCTCATATTTTCATACATAAACTCATTCTCCCCCTTTTTGTCATACATCAAAAAGGGTTAAGAAAACATTTTATTCAATAACACAAACATTAAGTTCACCACAAATGAATGAAAATCTAGCAAAATCAAGTGGTTTAGTGAAAATATCGGCAAGTTACAAATCCGTAGAAACATAATCAATATCTATATCTCCTTTCTCAAAATGATCTCTAAGAAAGTGATATCTAATCTCAATGTGCTTGGTCTTACTATGTTGATTTGCATTCTTTGTCATATGTATAGTACTAGTATTATCACAAAATATTTTTATATGGTTATAATGCAAATCATAATCAAGGAGAGTATGTTTCATCCAAAGGACTTGTGCACAACAAGCCCCCGCGGCAACATACTCCGCCTCGGCGGTTGAGAGAGCTACGGAATTTTGTTTCTAGAGGACCATGAAACAAGACAATTACCAAGAAATTGACATGTCCCACTAGTACTCTTTCTATCTACTCTACAACCCGCATAGTCGGCATCCGAATAACTCGTCATTGAGAAATCTCCGGTTTTCGGATACCATAGACCCATTCCAATCGTTCCCTTAATATAACGAATAATGCGTTTTACCGCAATAAGATGGGACTCTTTGGGACACGATTGAAATCTAGCACAAAGACACACACTAAACATGATGTCCGGCCTACTTGCCGTCAAATACAAAAGACTACCTATCATGCTTCTATATAATTTAATATCAACATTTTTACCTTGGTCATCCTTATCAAGCTTGGTGGTAGTTGCCATGGGAGTGTTGCAAACCTTTGAGTCTTCAAGTCCAAACTTCTTTACGAGTTCCTTTGCGTATTTGGCTTGACATATGAAGTTCCCATCTTGCAATTGCTTGATTTGGAGTCCAAGAAAGAAATTAAGCTCACCCATTGAAGACATTTCAAATTCACATTGCATAACCTTTTCAAATTCCTTGCATAAAAACTCATTAGTAGAACCAAAAATTATATCATCAACATAAATTTGCACAATTAAAATATCATTATCAACATGCTTAGTGAATAGTGTTGTATCTACTTTGCCTTTAATAAAATCATTTGAAATGAGAAAACTAGAAAGCCTTTCATACCAAGCTCTTGGAGCTTGTTTCAATCCATACAAAGCTTTATCAAGTTTAAAAATAAAATCGGGATGAACATGATCAACAAAACCGGGAGGTTGAGCAACATAAACTTCTTCATTTATAAAACCATTCAAAAATGCACTTTTCACATCCATTTGAAAAAGTTTAAAATTTTTGAAAGATGCAAAAGCTAGTGTCATCCGTATGGCTTCAAGCCGTGCTACGGGTGCAAAGGTCTCCTCAAAGTCAATTCCCTCAACTTGAGTGTAACCTTGGGCCACTAACCTAGCCTTATTCCTAATCACATTTCCGGACTCATCCATCTTGTTTCTAAAGATCCACTTAGTACCAATTATTGGTCTATCGTGGGGGCCTAGGAACAAGGTGCCAAACTTGGTTGCGCTCAAATTGATTGAGTTCCTCTTGCATGGCTAGCAACCAATATGAGTCCGCCTCGGCTTCGAGGATGCTTTTGGGTTCAACATGAGAAATGAAAGCAAAATTACCACATAGGTCATGGAGTTTGGAGCGAGTTGTTACCCCTTTAGATGCATCACCTAAGATAAGCTCCTTGGGATGATTTGTGGCATATCTCCAAGCTTTAGGAAGCGGTTGAGAGCTTTCCTCTTTATCCTCTTGAACGTCACCAATTGGTTCTTGCTTATCATCTTGATCGGGTGAGTCCTTCAAGGATAGTCTCTCCATGTCTTCACCTAATGGTTCAATCTCTACAACATTCTCAACAAACACATTAGATTCTTCAAATTTAACATGCATGGATTCTTCGATGGTAAGTGAAGATCTATTGAATACTCTATAAGCTTTACTAGTTGTAGAATATCCAACAAAGATTGCTTCATAAGCCTTAGCATCAAATTTACCCAAGTTATCTTTAGTGTTCAAAACAAAACACTTGCATCCAAAAACTTTGAAATATGAAACATTAGGTTTTCTAGAATGATACATTTCAAAAGATGTTTTGGAAGAATTTTTACATAAATAAATACGATTTGATATATAGCATGCGGTGTTTACGGCCTCGGCCCATAGATAATGAGGGAGGTCATACTCACTTATCATTATCCTAGCCATCTCTTGAAGTATTCTATTTTTCCTTTCTACAACTCCATTTTGTTGTAGAGTTCTAGGACAAGACATTTCATGCTTAATTCCCTTTTCATCACAATAAGTCATGAAGAGTTGGTTAACAAACTCACCACCTCTATCACTCCTTATTTTCAAAATCAGAAAACCTTTTTCTTTTCAACCCTTTTTCGAAAAATTTTGAAATGAGAAAAAGTTTGATCTTTGTGTTCCAAGAAGAAAACCCAAGTGAAACGGGAAAAATCATCAACTAAAATAAATGCAAATCTACTACCATTTAAGCTCTTAGTTTTAGTAGGTACAAAAAGATCCATATGAATTAATTCTAAAGGCCTAGTTGACATGATATCCTTGATTGGTTTGAAGGAAGACTTGGTTTGTTTCCCAAGTTGGCACGCACCACAAATGCGGTCTTTCTCAAACTTCAAGTAAGGTATACCCTTCACTAAATCCTTAGAATTAATCGTAGAAAGATGGTCAAAAGATGCATGTCCTAATCTTCTATGCCAAAGTCAAGAATTTTCATCAAAAGCATTTAAGCATTTAGTAGAACATTCCACATTAAGCATGTCAATAATATAAACATTATCATCACGAAAACCGGTAAGAATACAATCATTGAATTTAATATCAAAAATCTTGCAAGAAGTATTATCAAAAACAACTTTAAGTCCACGATCACAAAATGACTAATACTAAGCAAATTATGTTTCAAACCATCAATAAGTACAACATTTTCTATAGTAGGAGATGAACCAATTTGAATGTTACCTATATCGATGATTTTGCCTTTGGAGTCATCCCCGAAGGTGACGGAGCCACCTTCCTCGTACCTTGATAGGGTTGTAAAGTTATTGATGTCCCATGTCATGTGTCTTGAACAACCACTATCAAGGTACCACCGCTCCCTACGTCTTGGAGCCTTGGTGTGTACCTACATCAAATCATTTAGGACTTGATTTTGGTACCCACATCTTCTTGGGTCCTAGAGGGTTAGTTTCATTAACCCAAATAAGATTATTTGATTTATTAACTTGGTCATAGCAAAATTTAGCTAAATGTCCATTCTTACCACAATATGTGCATCTATGTACTCTACCATATTTAAAAGCATAGTGAGTGTGTGATTTGTGAGCATGAGAGTTGTGAGCATGAAAAGATTTAGCATGAGAAGTATTATGTGTAGTGTGAGCATGAGTAGACTTAACATGTGAATCTTTAGTGTGCTTTTTAGAAAATTTTTCTTCAAGTTTCTTAGTGTTGAAAGCACAATCTTTCAAAACTTTTTCAAAATCAACCATTTTAGTTTTTAAAGAAGAAATTTCTTTTTCATCAACAATAGGAGATTTTCCTTTACATGAAACCTTGTAAGCATTAAACTCATTTTGAATAGAAATAAGATTAGAAGAAATATCATCCTTTTCTTTAGAAACCATAGCAAGTTGATTTTTGAGAAATGCAACTCTTTTTGCAATTTATAACATTCAATCTTCTTATTATCATAAGTTTCGGAAAGTTCAACAAAGGCATGAGCTAAAACTTCCTTACTTAATTCATCATCTTCATCATCAAGAGGTTGAGGGGTTACCTTTGGAGTGTTTGCCATGAAACACATATTCGCCACATCCGTCTCTTCCTCGGACTCGCTTTCCGAATCCCAAGTTGCCTTGTACGCTTTCTTTTCTTCCGATTTCTTTGGCTTGAAGGAGGAGGCCATCTTCTTTTTGAACTTCGGGCAATCCGCCATGATGTGTCCGGGCTTTCGGCAATTGTAGCATATGATTTTCCTCTCTTCTTTGCCTTCGAATTTCCTTCGAAAGTTTAGCTTGTTCCTCCGGTACATTTTCTTCACATTGCGAACAAGTAGTGATAGCTCCTCATCTTCTTCCTCATCTTCTTCATCGTCCTCAAGAGTGGATGAAGATTTGAATGCCATGGACTTCTTCTTTGGTGGAGCGGCCTCTTCTCTTCCTTTCTTTTCCATCTCATGGGTCTTTAGGTTCCCAATGAGACTAATGAGGTCCATCTCATCCTTGTCGTTCAATTCTTTTAGGGTGGTAGCCTTGATCTCCCATGATGTAGGAAGAGCCCGAATCACTTTCCGCACCTTTTGATCATTGAAAATCTCATCACCTAAAGAAGAAAGACCATTGGTGATTTTAGTAAATCGAGTAATCATACAATCTATAGATTCATCATCAATCATTTTAAAAGACTCATATTGGGACCTCAAGAGATCTATCTTAGCTCTCTTGACTTGTGAAGTCCCTTCGTGTGTGACCAATAAGTGTTGCCAAATCTCATAGGCGGATTGGCAATGAATTACCCGTGTAAGGTCATCCTCATTCAAGGCGGTTAAGAGGGAATTTTGGGCCTTAGAGTTAGCCTCATATTCTCTAAAGTTGAAGTCGGTCCATGTGCTCTCATCACTATCGGGTGCAACATAGGGTTTGGTCAAAGATTTAGCCACTAAGCTACCTAAGGATTGCAAAAAGATAGTCATCCTAACCTTCCAAATAGAGAAGTTGAGTCCATCAAATTTAGGAGGGGTTTTGATGTTATCGGCCATGTTTACTAGTGATGACAAATGGAATGCAAATGTTGATTAGCAAATTTTAAGGATCTCTCTATGGATGTTAAGCCAAAACCTAGAGTCCAAGCTCTGATACCAATTGAAAATCACCTAGAGGGGGGGTAAATAGGTGATAATGCTAATCAATGCACAATAAAAAAAATTATGGAGCAACAATCTCACAAAGCAAGTGAATATAGCAATGACAATTAAGAGCAAGTAGTAATAGCAATGAAAGTAGAGTAAGAACAAGGAAAAGTAAACCAAACGCAAACACCAAGATATGTTATCGAGGTTCGAGCACCCAGCTCTACTTCCCCGCCTTCCCCAGAAGGATTCCAACCACTTCCACTATCACAAAGATGTCACAAATACACCGGAGTACCCAACTCCACAATCTCAAGTACAAGCAATCTCTGAGTAGTCAAAAGACCACAAACTCTCTCTTACAAAATTCTCTTCCCTTACAAAGGTCCTTAGAGAAATAATGAGTAGGAATGAAGCTCTTGTGAGTATTCCTACTCTTGTGAGTAAGGAGAAAAGAAAATGAAATCAGAGAATTCTTGAAAACACTTCAGAAAATGAGAGAGAATTTCAGCACAAAAACCAAGAAACCAAATCTTTTGAATGCCTTAAACTTTTGGAAATTTTTGAGAATTTTTCTTGTAGTAATTAGTAATCCAATCTCTCCCCAAACACCCCTATTTATAGGAGAGGGGTAGGGTTAGAAGATAAAACATTTTTAAGGCTAATCAGAAAGTATTAAAACCAAAACATGTCACTTAAACACACTTAAGTGAGAAAAGGACAAAAATAAATCTGCTCAGAAAACTAGCCGTTACTGTTCAAACGGCTAGTCCGGTCAACCGGCCCGGTCGACCGCTAGTATAAAGAAAATGACCGTTGTAGGCCACGGTCGACCGGCCCGGTCGACCGAAACAAACAGAGAGCTCTGCTCTCAGACCGGTCGACCGGGACGGTCGACCGTCCAAAGACTGCCAAACGTGCACAGATTTGTGCACGTCGGTCGACCGACCCGGTCGACCGACTTCTAGCCAAGTCGACTAGTCAGAAGACTTAGTCGACTGGATGAAGTCTGGAATGGACAGAAAAATAGTTTTAAAAATATTTTGAAAAATCTTTTAACACTCATAAAAATCACCAAAAATAGTTTTATCATTTTGCATTGATATATAAACATGTGGTAAAAAGTTTAGCTCAAATATCAATCAATATGAACTATTTTTGACTCTTATCATTTTTACCAAAAATCAAAAACTGTATTTTCTAAAACTTGGATTTTGACTAGAAAATACGTTTTGTCCAAAACTTCTTCCAAATACAAAAACATGATATTTAAACATTTGAAGCATAATCCTATATTCAAGAAACATATGTACATCAAAGTTTTTGTCATAAATTCCAATGCCAAAATAAGTTTTGATAAAACACAAAACTTAAAACACATGAGTATGTATATCAAACTATTTATGTTGGGAAACAAGATGTGTGCAAAAACGTGTGTGATAGAGCTTCAAACCTATTCACTATTCTTTAACAAAATTCTAAATTAAAAACAAAACTAATAGATTATCTTGAGCAATCTTGAAGTCTTGAGCCATGCGATGCCTTGCTAGAGCCTTCTCTTCTATGTTCCTTCCTTGATGTGCAAAAAGCCTTCTTTGCTTCATGAACCTAGAAATTCTCGCAATAGCTAAGCAATGGCCTTCAAATATGGTACAAACCTGAAACTTATCTTAACAAACTAATTAGTACAATATAGCACTTATTTGTTTTGTTATCATCAAAACTCTAAACAAGTGGAGAGTGTAACCTTTGGGCCAACACATGTTATATAGTTTTCCCTTTCTTCCAACTAGAGCGAGCGTATTGTTAGAGATATTAATGACAACATGCAACTCATATGAAATATGTGATCCATGTGAAAGAAATCCTTCCTGAAATCAATCAGATGTTAAAATCTCTATATGAAGATAGGAACACATGGGACTCATGCATCATGTGTTTCTCATTCTCTCTCTCTCTCTCTCTCTCTCTCTCTCTCTCTCAAAATTAGTGTTTTATATTGTATCTCCTAAATCAGTGTAAACATGTGATCAATGTGTGTGTGTGTGTATATATTTACAACCAAGAACCATAGAGTATGGTATCTTGTCATTACACAAATAATTGTTCTTCTCCTTCTTTATCTTGGTATCAAAGTCACTCCTATACCATGTCGAGTATTCCCTCTTCATCTTCATCTTCCCTCACCTCCATCCAGACACTTGCATCCTTTGTTACTCCAATCCCAACATCACTCACTTTCTAAACTTTAAACTCGACAAGAGAAACTACATACTATGGTGTTTCCAGTTCTTTCCTCTTCTCAAACTCTATGATTTCGAAGGCCTCCTCGACGGAACCTCTCTGCGTCTGGTCCGGTTTCTTTCTTCTACCGAGAAGGATGCTCAACCCACTATCAGTACGGAATATACCCGCTGGATCAAACTTGATCAGATGCTCTTATATTGGCTTATCTTCTCGCTCATTGAGGCTGTTCTTGCTCATGTTGTCGGTCTCACCACATCTCGTGATGTGTGGTACTCTCTGGAGCGAACCTTTGTGTCACCCTCCAGAACTAGAGTGCAACAACTCAAATATCAGCTTCACACAGTCAAGATGGGCACCTCCTCTATATCAGAGTACATCCAGTCTGTCAAGTCTATCGTGGAAAACCTGGCGGCAGTGGCTAATCCAGTTGCCGACTTCGACTTCATCTCTATCTTACTCAGTGGTCTGTCTCCTGAATACGACTCGTTCGTCACCTTCATCAACACACGAGTCGATCTTGTACTGTCAGAAGAACTCATTGGTCTCATGCTTAGCCAAAAGATTTATCCTAGGCGTGCTATCACTACACCAGATTCCACCGCCCTCATCTCCCCTTCTCTGCGGTTTATATCGTCGCCCGTACTCCAAGCTACCACTCGGCTCCAACTTCTTTCCGTGGTCGCAGACGTGGCCGAGGCAGGAACATAGTCATGATTGTGGACGTTCCTTCCCACCACCACATCAGTCTGTTGGTGGCCGACCTCAATGCCAGATCTGCAATCATTTTGGCTATTATGCTAACCAGTGCTACAATCGTTATGATGATCCTTCTTTTTTAGCTTGCCCAACTGCTCTTCTCCAGTCTTATGATAATAGTCCAACCGATCCTACCTGGTATATGGACTCTGAAGCCACTCATCACCTAACAGTTGACATGGTGAATCTGGTGGTTCACTAAGAATATCAAGGACTCGATAGAGTTCGCATGGGTAACGGGACATGTTTGCCTATCCATTCTACTGGTGCTTCTTTATTGTGTTCTCCTACTTCTTCTTTTGTCTTGAAAAACCTTTTACATGTTCCTGACATCACCAAAAAATTTCTATTTGTTAGTCAATTTACTGCTAATCATAAAGTCCTTGAATTCTATCCTGACTCTTGTTTTGTTAAGAATCTCTCCACCCAGAAAACTCTACTGCGGGGACAACTTAAGGATGACATGTATGTCTTCCCCCTGATAAAACGTAGCTTCACCACCTCTCTCCAGGCTCTTCTCAGTGAGCGTGCGTCTTCCTCCGTCTGGCATGAGCGCCTAGGCCATCCCTCCACCAGAGTTGCCTCCAATGTTTTATCTCAACATCGGCTTCCTTTCTTCACTGACCGTGCTAGTACCAATCTTTGCATCCCCGTCAGCAAGAGAAAAGTCATCGTCTCTCTTTTTCGCCATCTTCCACGGTTGATATTGCTCGTTTAGAGGTTATTTACTCTGATGTATGGGGTCTGTCTCCTGTGTCCGCTGTAAGTGGTCATCACTATTATATTAGCTTTATACATCATTACAATAAGTATGTTTGGGTTTATCTTTTAATTAATAAAAATGATGCTTTCTTCATTTTTCTTGAGTTCAAAAAATATGTGAAAAAATTTCTTGGGCGTTCCACTAAAGCACTCCAGACTGATAGTGGTGGAGAGTTCATCAAATTCAAACCTTATATGTCCTATGAGGGTATTGCTCATCGCCTAACCTGTCCACACACTAGTGCCCAGAACGACACCGTAGAGAGAAAGCACCGCCACTTTGTTGAGACTGGACTCACTCTTTTGGCCCGGTCAAATATTCCAATCTATTACTGGCCTTATGCTTTTCAAGTCGCCTCATTTTTCATCAATAAAATGTCCACCCCCATTCTCCATAATCTCTTTCCCTACCAGAAATTATTTCATAAAGCACCTGACTACCTTTCCTTACGTATTTTTGGTTGTGCTTGCTATCTTTATCTGCGTCCATACCAAACTCATAAGTTTGATTTTCGGTCCAGTCAATGTGTCTTCTTAGTTTACGCGGCTTCGCACAAAGGTTATCAATGTCTGCATGTCCCCTGTAGTTGTATTTATATCTCCCGGGATGTTGTGTTCGACGAGTCATCCTTTCCTTTCCAGCCTCTTCTGTCCTCTCTCTCCACCTGCTCCTACGCCCTCACCATCGATCCCCATCTTCACGTGTTACCTTCCATTGTCCCAGTCCCCTCTTCTCCTGTGGACCTCACCATTGACACTTCTTCTCCACCACCACCTCCCTCACATGCTCCTTCTCCACCACCACCACAACGCCCGCTGACGAGTCCTCCTTCTCATTGTCATCATCCTCTGCCTCTCTCATTCACCCTCCTATCAAGACTTACCATATGGTCACCAGAACACAGGATAACACCAGAACACCAAAGGTCTAACTAGCCACCAGGTATCCCATGCCTACCTGTCTCATGGCCGATTTGGCCACCTCTCCTGTCGAGCCTGCATGTTTCACGCAAGCTTCTACAGATCCCAAGTGGCGCCAGGCAATGGACACTGAGAAAAATGCCTTGCTTAACAACAGAACCTGGTCCCTTGTGTCGTACCACCCTATCATGAATCTGGTTGGTTGCAAATGGGTTTTTAAATTAAAATATAAACCTGATGGTTCTATTGATAGGCATAAGGACCGCCTGGTGGCCAAGGGTTTTCATTAACAACCAGGCTTAGATTGTGGCAAGACATTCAGTTCGGTGATCAAACTGACCACTGTCTGTGTCGTGTGTAGTCTGACTGTCTTCAAGGGCTGGTCTATTAGCTAGTTGGATGTGAATAATGCATTTTTGCAGAATTTTCTGACTGAAACGGTCTACATGGAATAACCTTCAGGGTTCATCGATCCCGATCGTCCCAATCATGTATGCAAGCTTCACCGCAGTATCTATGGCCTCAAATAGGCTTCACGGGCCTGGTTTTTTTGCCTCAGTAATTGTCTAGTCATAATGGGCTTTATGGGCTTTAAGTCTGACATGTCTCTCTTTTTCTGACGGTTCAGGATAGATCTTCTTCTGGTTCTTATCTATGTGGATGACATTATCATCACAGGTAATGACCTACGGGCCGTCACTCATCTTATTCATAAACTAGGCCTGGAGTTCTCATTAAAAGATCTCAGCCCACTGTACAATTTTTTGGGTGTGCAGTGTCACCGTACACCCTCAGGTCTCTTTCTCTACCAAAAGAAGTACATTCGTGACTTACTTCTCTGTCTCAAGATGGATGGCGTCAAGCCCGTCATCTTGCCTATAGCTACTTCCTGTAAGCTTGCTAAGGTTGGTGGCAATCCTCTCTCTTATCTTTTTGTCTATCGAAGCATGGTTGGGGCTCTACAATACTTAAGTTTTACCAGAACCGATATTGCCCTCTCGGCGAACAAGATCGCTCAGTCCATGTAAGCTCTAACCGATGAGCATTGGAACACTGTAAAATGGATCCTGCGTTACCTCAAATCTATCATTCAGCATGCCCTTTTTCTCTCTCGTCATTATTTCGCTAATTTGGACTTTCACATTCTCCCTCAATAGTTCTCTGTAGTAGCCTCGGTGCAACATATCTCTTGGTCAATCTTATCTATCACTCACGCTCCAAATATGTTGAGATTGATATTCATTTTGTGTGGGACTATATCGGCAATGGAGTCCTGGATGTTTGGTTTGTGAGCACTAAAGGCCAACTAGCAGACATCCTTACTAAGCTTTTGAGCTCATCAAGGTTTTCTATGCTGAAGAACAAACTCTCGGTTCTTCCGAACCCGCTTCGCTTGTGGGGAATGACAACATGTGACTCATATGAAACATGTGATCTATGTGAAAGAAATCCCTCATGAAACCAACCAGGTCCTAAAATCTCTTCATGAAGATACGAACACAAAAGACTCATGTATCATGTGTTTCTCATTCTCTCTCTCAGTCAGTGTTTTCTTTTGTATCTTCTAAATCAGTGTAAATATGTGATCAATGTGTATATATATACAATCAAGAACCATAGAGTGTGGTATCTTGTCACTACACAAATAATTGTTCTTCTCCTTCTTCTATATCTCATATCTCCCACCCTCTTCTCTTTAAAAAATATAAAAATAAAAGAAGAAAAGAATTTTCTTCAATTAAGTTATGCTTCAAAGTCTAAATAAAAACATGGATAACCTGCACCAAAACTAAGGGAGGAATGCAAAACAAATACCTTTTCTTGTCACAAGAAAAAGAAACATTCGATTAACTGTTTCATGACAGATTGTGCAAATTCTTTTTGTTGTGCGCGGCGGAGACTTTGGCGACATGACAATGCTTGCAAAAAGAAAACTATCATAGAGCAAACTAGCAATACCAAGACAAAATAGTAAAAATAATAACAATAACATGAGAATTTAATGTGGTTCGGTCCAAACTTGGCATACGTCAACGGGGAGAGAACTTGAGAGAGTTTTATTAATAAACTTGGTACAATAGAGATCTAACCTTCCTCTTAATCCAACAAGAGTATTCACTTTCTTATTGAATCAACACCTAGATTACAAGAGTATTCCTTCTCTCTATGCATCGTCATTTTTTTCTCTTTCTTCGCTTCCTTTCCTTATTTTAAGCCTTTTCTCCTTTATTATAATACTAGGTTACAACCTTTATTTATAATACTTTACAACATAAATTCTATTCAGACTATAAGATTAACTTGATCGTCGTATGCTTGAAGAACTTTTCTTGATCTAGAATAATTCTAAATCCTTCAAACTTTAGAAACAAACCTTCATAACATAGAAATTGATTCCTATTCATACTCCAACCAGAAAGGAAAACCTGCTCGCATAAAATTCAAAACAGAAACGGATTCGTGCATCAGATCAGTCGACTTGGTCCAACAGACTAGTCGACTAACATCTTCATGAGTCGACTTATAATGACTATAAGTCGACTTCTGTAAACGTCCCACTTTCTGTTGTGCATATTAGTCAACTAGTATAGTCATTTAGTTGAATAATGATACCTGCTAATCTGTCTTGATCTGATTTTTTTCTTTGTTCTTCTTCTCCTCCAAATAGATTGATCATCTTGCACTATCATCTCCTCTTGAAAATAAGACAAAGTCCCAACAATCTCCACCTTGACTTACTTTTTAAGCTTTTTTACAAAATACTTGAAAGTTTTAGATTACTATCTTGATTATAACCGTACCATGAAACTTTTAACTCTTGCCCCCCTCTTTCTGGGGGCCTTTGGCTGATTTACCGTCATGATTTGGGTCATCCCGAGCTTCACCCAAATGCATCATTTTTCCTTCCTGCAACATTTTGACCCGGTTCACATCCTTTCAGAGTCTTCCTTGAAGCTTTAACTTGCAATGAGCTCCCTTTCATGCTTATCTTTGAAACTCTATCTCGAACTGAGTTTTCTTTCTTCAGCTTGCATAACCCTCCACACTACTCTCTTTCCAGGATTACTTTGTCTCTTTGGCTAACCGTGATGATGCCTTGTTGTACTTGGATCGTCATCCTTCTTCATCAAGCACCCCTATGATATAAGATTGTCCCGTGCCTCTGGGACATAGTGGACTGCTTCCAGAGCATGCATTGTCCCATCTCTGCATGTAATATTGATTGTCCCAATGTCGATGACATCACAAGTTGAGCCATCCACCATCTCGATAGTCCCTTCCTTCTTTATAACTACGGAGTTGAACATCTTCTTATGGGAATATACATGAACCGTACTACCAGAATCAAATATCCAGCCTTTACTTTGAGAAGTGTTGTCTTCAACATTGTAACCCTCGGTTTTAAATGTACGTATACCTGATATAGTATAAATACTAGATTTGACCTCCTTGGTAGTCAGACTGGGCCAGTTTTAATTTTAGATATTATTTCTCAATATTTTTGATTTTTCTAAAATTTTCTAAATTTTTTGGATTATTTTGAAAAATCTCCAAAATTCAGTGTCGCTGGTATCGCTGATCGAATCTCAGATTTTTAGTTTTTAAATAGAGTTGAATTTTTGATTTCTATTTTCACATTGTTTCTCAAAATCATATCTTTTTATGTTAACTCATTTTTTGAAATTTTTCTGAATTAATCTAAATTCGACCAGATTTGGTGTCGACCGGTATCACTGGTTGATTCCAAGATTTTTAATTTGAAATTGAATTAAATTTCTTAAATATGATTTCACCATGTTCCTCAGTGTAATATTTTCTAATCTAGAATTTTTGGAGATTATTCTGAGTTACTCAAAATTTACCCTATTATAATAATCTATTTATATTGATTTTTATTCTTTTCTTTTCTTTTCTTTTCTTTCCTTTCTCTTTCTTTTCCTCTCCAATTTGCTGTTAACCAAACCCCCCATGCCCCATCACCATCACCTGCCAACACCCCTTAAATTTCTTATTCTACTTTACTTATATTATATATAATATTATTTAAAATTTTCCTTTATTTTCTCTTTTTTCTTTTTCCTTTTCTTTTTCTTTCTCTCTTTCTTTCTCCCCACCTGCTTCCCTCTCCTCCCCTATTCCCTACAACACAACACCCCCTCCTCTCTCTCCCCATACTCTTCCTCTCTCCCTCTTTTCTTTCCTCTCTCTTCTCTCTTTCTTTCATTCTCTCTATTTCTCCAACTTCTCTCCCACCAACTTCCACCTCCTCTCCTGCTCTCCCCCACCTCCGACCGTCACCCTCCCCGGTGACCGCCGCGCCCCACCACCACCGGACCGGCGCCACCGTAAACCCCCTTTTCTCCTCTGGCCAAACTCCTACGCCACCACTACTCCACCATTCCACTACCATCACATCATCATCGTCCTCCTCTTTCTCCTTTTTTTCCTTTCTCTCTCCACCATGCCATCCAGCGTCGTTCCCTGGTCGCGTCGTCGCCGGTGCAGCCCCTGGCCGACCCACCTGGCCGCCACCCTCTTGGCCATCCCTCCTCTCTCCATCTCTCGTTCCCTCTCACTCTCTCTGGATCTGGTTCTGGTTCTCTATTTCGAGCTATTCTCTCTTTCTCTCTCCCCTATCTTTCCTCTCTCTCTCTCTCTCTTTGGATTTGGTTCTAGTTCTATCTCCTCTCTATCCTCTCTCTCTCCTCTTTTTTTCTCTCTCTCTCTCTCTCTCTTTGGATGTGGTTTTGATCCTCTCTTTTTCTCTCTATTCTCTTGAGTTCTCTCTCACTCCTGCTCTATCTCTCCCTCCATTTCTTCTTTTTCTTATTGGGTCCACACCATACCCAAACCCAAACCCGAACCCAAATTGGACCACATCCAATTAACTTAAATTAGATGGGTTTGAGTAACGGGTTCAACTCAATAGTGACTCGACCCAATAAGCTTCAATCCAGACCCGCATCCAATTAGGTTTTTGGGCGATTACTCAGCCGTCCGGACTCCGATTTGCGTGACTCTTGAGTCATTGCAATCGCGGAGACTAGAGCTACGTGTTCGTGTCAACCGTGGTGAGTGCTTTTTGACCATTTTCAATGAAATAATATTTTATTATAAATGTTTATTTAATATTTCATGTTGATGAATTTTCTACCTGTTAATTGATTGTTAGACTGTTGATTAAAGAATTCCATGGTAGTGAATTGGTGATTGTGCACATGATTGTGAAGAGTTTGAAATGGATTAACTATGTATGATTATAGTATAAAATTGATCGGCTTAATATTATAGAAATACTGGGATCATCTTGTTATATCGGGAGTTGTTCCTTTTTATCATATTTATCGGAAAATCTTTTTATCGTGCATCCGTGTGATAATGATTGTTATTGATCAGACCCAGTATCTATATAACTCTAACACTAGAAAATTGATATCGGGGTTAGAAAAACTGAACGGAGACAGCGTTTGTATTTTGGGTGGATATTGTTTATCGTGTTGGGTACCTGATGGTACTGGTATTGTTGGCACTTAGCGGTGCTAGCTCGGTTCTACAGGACCGGGCACTTGTGTGGCCGTAATTCTGGGTATGTACAGAACCCACCCAAACCACGAACAAAGTCTCTACCTCAGTTTCAAATAACATCACATTAAATAACCCAACAATAATAATACTAAGAGCCGTGTTATTTGATCACTCTCTCATTCTAATAATGGTACCAGCATACCACACTCGAATGAGTTCTACTGGGATGCGGGCCCCAGTATGAACTATCAGTGGTATGAGACACTGGAAGGGAATGATTTTAATATCAAGCGATATGAATATTATTATTGTATAATCTTAAAATGTTGTATGATAATATACTTGTGTCATGTCTCTGTTATTTTAATTGTCATGAACTGATAACTCTCGACACTGTATGTTATTACACTGGTGATATACTGATTGCCTACATGAATTTATGTAAGTTATTTTCATAGCTTTCTTATTACTTGTCATGAAATGATAATTTTTCAACATATGTAATCTCTTCTAGAATGACTTTATCACTGTTTGGTTAAGTATGATTTATTATTATACCTAACTGCTATTTAATTATGTATTATATGATATATCACTCTTGATATAGTTATAATATACTTCTTGTTATTATAAACATATTATACTATTGTTCCTTAATTTTACCACGCACTAGATCCCTTATTGACAACCCTGAGTTGCGTACTCAGATTCAGGTTCAGAGATTTTGCAGGAGCAAGAGTACTTTGATCGTGTTGTGGTGTTCAGGTAGTTATTCTCCTTTCTTTTCCTACCAGTAAAAATCGTGTTTTCTTTATCATGTTTTCTGTTCATATAATAGACCATGACTCTGCAAATATTCTTATACTTGGTCAATAAAGCTGGATATTTGTGTACATTGAGTTTATTCCCTGTACTGAGGCTTAACATATATACGTGAGATATTTTCCTTGCGTATATGCGTCGCCGACTCTTGTCGCGTCCCTGCTACGGTATATTCTGAGAAGCAAGGCATGACAGGGTTTTATTGATATCAGAGCCTAGGTTTACACCAAATGTGGGCTACCGCCTTGGTTCATAGTCAGGCTCTTACCAACAGTACGACCAGTTATCAGATTATAACTAATCTGAATTTGAGAATTTCAGCTACGAGTACAAGAATATCACATTCCTTTGAAAATTCATTCCTGAATTCCTAAGATTGCTTGATTTTATTTCTCATCAGAGTATTTTGATTCCTTCCTAGTTTCTCTTCATCCTTTTGATTCCCCTCTTCTATATTTGATCCACGACACTAGTCACCCAATCCTGAGTTTGATTATAGCTATCAGAGTGATGCAGTGGAAGCGTGGTGGGCCCATAACCCTCAGGTCTCAGGATCATTAAAATCCACCCGAACTAAAATTTTGAGGACAAATTTTTTTGTAAGGTGGTAGAAGTGTAACCTGAGTTTTAGATGTATGCATACTCCATACAGTATAAATACTAGATTTGACCTACTTGGTAGTCAGACTAGGCCCATTTCAGTTTCATATATTATTTCTCAGTATTTTTTATTTTTCTAAAATTTTCTAAAAATTTTCTGGATTATTTTGGAAAATCTCCAGAATTCGGTGAGACCGGTATCGCCGATCGATTCTCAGATTTGTTTTTTAAGTTTTCAAATAGAGTTGAATTTTTAAATTCTGCTTTCACATTATTTCTTAAAATCATATCTTCTAGTTTAACTCATTTTTGGGAGATTTTTTGAATAAATCTAAATTCGACTAGATTTGGTGTCGACCGGTATCACCGATTGATTCCAGGATTTTTAATTTGAAAACTGAATTGAATTTCTTAAATCTGATTTCACCATGATACTGAATGTAATATTTTCTATTTTAGAGAAGTTTTGGAGATTAGTCTAAGTTACTCAAAATTTACCCTAAAATAATAATCTATTTACATTAATTTTTATTCTTTTCTTTTCTTTCCTTTCTCTTTCTTTTCCTTTCTCATGTGCTGCCGACCAAACCCCCATGCCCCATCACCATCACTTGCTAACACCCCTTATCTTTCTTATTCTACTCTACTTATATTATATATATAATCTTATTTAAAATTTTCCTTCATTTCCTATTTTTTCTTTTTCCTTTTTTTTCTCTTTCTTTCTCTTTCTTTCTCCCACCTGCTCCTCTCTCCTTCCCCATTCCCTGCAACCTAACACCCCCTCCTCTCTCTCCGCGTACTCTTCCTCTCTCCCTCTTTTTCTTTCCTCTCTATTTCTCTTCTCTCTTTCTCTCAATCTCTCCATTTCTCCAACTTCCTTCTCTCTTACCAACTTTCACCTCCTCTCCTCCTCTCCCACCTCTGACTGCCGCCCTCCTCGGCGACCGCCGCGCCTTGCCACCTCCGAACTGGCGCCACCCCAACTCCCCTTCTCTCGTCCGGCCAAACTCTCACGCCACCATTACTCCACCATTCCACCACCATCACACCACCATTCCACCACCATCACACCATCACCCTCCTCTTCTATCTCCTTCTCTTCCTTTCTCTCTCCACCGTGCCGGCCAGCGTCACTCCCTGGCCGCGTTGTCGCCAACGCAGCCCCTGGCCGGCCCACCAGGCAGCCACCTTCTTGGCCACCTCCTCCTCTCTCCATCTCTCTTTCTCTCTCACTCTCTCTGGATCTGGTTCTAGTTTTCTATTTCTCTCTTTTCTCTCTTCTCTCTCTTATCTCTTTCCTCTTTCCCTCTTTATTCTCTCTCTTCTCTCTGAAACGCCATGGTCCCGCAGGTACAGAGACGTTACTATGACGTATATACGCAGGGTAGAAATACCCCACATATATACGCTAAGCATCTGTACAGGTAATAATCATAGTGCGGAAGCATAATGACAATATACATTCAAATAAAATAGCACAAATACACTATTATCACGAAGCGTGATCCAATATTACATGAATATTACATCGTCAAAAAATACAAATACAGGAATTACAAAAGAGTTATAAGAGTAAATAGTATAACAGTGGCTCTCGAGCAGCAAAAAGAATATCGAGAGCTGATCTAGAGGGCCCGGAAGGAAAGAGATATGGATGATCTGACGCTGATCCGTTACACTTTCGCTGCGCACTCTTATAGGTTGGTCTTCAACTGGGAAGCCCACTCGGTCCAAGCTCCGGAATCTGAACATACAAGTCCAAGGTTGTCAGAAATCAACCCAACGAGTACGTAAGATAATGCCAAGTGGCGTGTACAGGCAAACACGCGTGTATCGATAAATCCGAATCAGCTAAGCATATATCAAAAACTGTGTCATGAGTACAGGCACATGGTTATAAAGCTCAGATTACAGATTAATAAGATTGGTAAGTCGAGAGGATAATCCAAATAAGGAAACCCTCATAAATATACCTTAAACCTCATATCACCATAAGCTGAGTTTATACAACTCGAAATGCCTTCACTATAAAAGAAATAGGAAAGCAGTATGAAAACCCAGAAATAAATAAGTCAGGTGGCTCAACACAGTAGCACATATATCATACACAAGTGGCAAGCGGGATAACTTAATTATACAATAATAACAATCAGTGTTGCCAGCTATTATAATCATTTCATACCAGTGTCCCATACCACTGGTAGTTCATATCGGGTCCGTATTCCAGTAAAACCCAATCCGAACTTTGATATATGAATACCATTATTCGAATGAGGAAATGATTCAATAACACCTACTACCGAAATTATTATTGTTTAGTAATTAAGTTATATCGGTGTATGATAATATAATGTGTCACAAGTTTCACAAGCATAGATCAAGCATATCGCTAGTCAGATATCAGCGCCTAGATTCACACCTGGTGTGGGTAATCACCTGGGTCAATACTCGGGCTCATTCCAACAGTACAAGCAGATTCAGATTCAAACTGATCTGTATCTAAATTTGGGATTCCAGCAACGAGTACAAGAATACCAAGTCATTGACAATTCATTCCTTGACTCTGTTCTCTGTTTTCCTTCCAGTTGTCCACCAGAATATCCGATTTTCTTCTCGCTTTCTTTGCATCTTCTTGCATCCAATCCATTCGGGTTAGGTTACATACTTCTCCGTCCCGAGTTCCTTATAGATAGCAGAGTGCGCAGCGGAAGTGTCGTGGATCCGTGACATTTAGGCTTTGGGGTTGAAAATATTGCTCTCACACTTGATTTGAAATTTCGAGGACGAAATTTTTTTGTAAGGTGGGGAGAAATGTAATCCCCTGATCCCTGATGTACGTATCACAGTATCAGTACGCGATACGACGTATAATATTGATTTGATCTTTCAGGTAATCCGATTGAGTTGATTTCAGTTTCAAAAATTATTTTCTAATATTTTAAATTTTTCAGAATTTTTTGGAATTTTTCTGAATTATTTTGAAAAATCTCCGTAGTCGGTGTCGACCGATACCGATAATCGGCTCTACAATTTTTAATTCACAAACGGAGTTGTATTTTGAGAATCCGCTTTCACCATATATCTTAGAATCATATGACCTACTCTAGGGTATTTTTGGAGATTTTTCTGAATTTATCGAAATCCGGGCCAAACCGGTGTTGCCCAATATCGACAATACCTTTTCGGATTTTTAATTTGTAAAAAAGCTTGAATTTCTTCAAACCGTTTTCATCTTACATCTCAAGATAATATTCTCTAATTTTTGTAATTTTTGGGTATCGTTCGGAGCTAGTCGAATATCGGGCCAATATTATAATATTAAAATATTATTTTTAATATTTTTATTTTATTTTCTTTTCCTTCTTCCCCAAGCTTCCTTTCCTCCACCGCCTTTGACTCTCCCACCGCCTCTCTCCCCCTATTAAAATCTCTAATCCTCTCTCTCTAACACTCACTCTCTCTAATTCTCTCTAACACTCTCTCTCTAACTATCTCTCTCTCTCTCCAAACTCTCTCTCTCTCTCTCTTAACCACCATACCTCTCCCTCTCTCTGTACAGGCACCCAAAAAGGGGGGGCGACCCGCAGCCAGGCCAGGCCGCAGGCCGCGACCCCAGGCCGCGCCGCCCAGCCACTGCGCCACCCTCTCCTTCTCCTTTCTCTTTTCTTCTTCTTCTTCTTCTGCTTGTTCTGTTTCTTCCTTTTCTTCTCTTTCTTTTCCAATCTTTCCTTCCCTCTTTCTCTTTATCTCCCTCTCTCTCTTGGGCTGACCGCCACCGGCGGCCGGGATCGCCGCCGGCAGGCCGGCCGCCGCCGCCGGCCAGCCCGGCCCGCGCAGGGTGCAGCAGGAGCAATAGCTGCTGCTGCTATTCTCCTCTTGTGTGGGTTTGGGTTTTACCCAAACCCATTAACCTAATTGGGTTTATTTGCAACCCAATAAACCCCAATCCGACCCGTTAACCCGTAACCCATAACTTAAGTTAAACGGGTTTGGGTATTGGATCTAAACTCGACCCGTTAACCCGTCTACCCGCATCCAACCCATTAAAGGTAAATTTGCAGAAAACCCCCTGCTACTTTTATTATTTGCATTTAAATATTTTTATGACATATTTAACCCTATTAGTTATGATTTAGTACTCGGGCGATATCGGGAGCATCCGGACTCCGATTCGGACGATTCTGGATCCGTTGCGATCGTGAGAAAGAGAGCTACAGTCCTATGGTCAGTTTGTGAGTGTTTTTAGTTTATAAATTATATTTTTTCATGTTTCGTGATATGCATTGATTGCCTTATGTGACAGATATTGATTAGGGATAAAATACGGTAACGATTAATTATTAACTGTAATGATTGGACAGTCATTGGAATAGGAATAACCCAGAAGCTTGTTAGGTATTTCCTGATTTAATATGAGATAATAAGAGAAACTATAACTACTGATATAGACAACTCGGACACAGTCATCATACCTGCACAGGCACTGACACTCGGGCCACTATGTCACCATTTGCTTGGACACTATTATGTCATGTATTGGATCACAGTTAGATAACTATCGTCACATGTATACTGATCCATGGTATTCGATAACACTACACTGTCACTAGATATGACTGCAGGACACCGGCATTGCATGCACTGATAATACCTGTACATGTATCCCCGTTGCACAGATACTATGACACTATCACCGTTACAGACCCACCGATACACTCGACATAGTGATTGCATGACAACCTTTGTTACACAACACGGGACACTGTTATTGCATGTACATGTTACACAGATACTATGACACGTCTCACGTTCGTATTCATGTGCACCACTTCACGGCATACCGTCATTTCCTATACCGTTAATTACATGGATTCTCGGCATATCACTGTTACACATGCATGTATGGTTTCTTTATTCTTGTCATATGGATCCCTGTTCATATTACATGTATTATTGTTCCATGTTATCCCCGTATTCCTGTTATATGATTGTTTCCCGTTACTGATATTGATATTCCCGTTACTGGACATGAGCTGTTGATATACGATGTGTGGAATCCCACATCTATTGTTCCCGTTCCCGTTATCTTGTTTTGTGCTATCAACAGAACTCATGTTATGTTATCGTGTTACATGTACCATATCCTGTACTTGTTTCTGATCTACTGTATAGTGAAAGATAATAAAGAGAACTTGGGTATGGGGGAGACTTAACGGTTGACTAGATCTTGTCGGGTGGATGTCTGGATCTATTGTTTGTCCCACTGCAGGGGACGGGGTAGTGCTGGCTACCATCTGTTACTCATGAGCTCCCGTTTTCCGTTATTGTTTTAGCTCATTGAGATCCTGTTACATGTTACAGCCTTAGCGGGCTGGCCCTGGTCTCAGCAGCCAGGGATCTGTTTAAGACCGTTGTCCCGGGTATGCACGGGATACACCCACCTGACTAGAGCTCCTCGACCAGTTGGTTTCCAATGAACATAATAAAACGATATAAACAATAGTGACATCGGGAACACTTGTTATTTGGTCACTCTCTCGTTTGGATAATGGTACCCATAGGCCATGTCCGGATGGGTTCGACTGGAGTGCGGGCTCCAGTACGAACTGCCAGTGGTATGAGACACTAGAAGAGATTGATTAAAATATCAGGTGGTACTAATTGCTACTATTGTATAACTAACATGGCTTGCCTGATACATGTATTCACTTGTTTCGTTGTACTTGTTTCTGTACCTGATCATTTATCCGCTATTATGTTACATGTATATCTGTTACTTTGCCTGGTACATGTTACTCTTTCTATGGTGGCATACTACGCATGTTCTGCATTGCATCTATTCTGTTTTCATATGCCCACCTGTATGGTCACTGCTATCACGTCACCACTAGACGACAGTATTTATGATATAAACCGGACACGCCTAAAGACATGACCAGATGATAACCGGCTAGGTAGTGATGGTATTAAAAGATAACATGCTTATATCTTTCATGTTTAGATACTTCTGCTGCTACTTATATGCTTATTATATGCTTAGGATATGGTATCACTATTACAACAGCATGTCTTATCTATTATTATTGTGCTTGTATTATTATAGTACATATTATTGCCTCCTTCATTTTACCACTCACTAGGTCGCTTTCTGACGACTCTGGGTTTGCATGCCCAGGTTGGAGATCCGAGTTATCGTATTGTCAGATAGTCCATTGGAGTCACATAGGAGACTCACCATCGAGATCCTTCATAGGTATCTTTGTGCTTTGTTCCTATTATCTCTTTTATCCCTGTTTTTATATCTATTATGATCGCTAACCCCTTTCTGCAGGTATTCTTGTACTTCTTTCCTGCTGGACCCCCTTGTCTATATGGAGGCTATGTCATGTACTGAGGCTTAACATACGCGTGAGTGTGTTTTCACCTCACGTATGTACGTCGCCATAACGTCTCCGTATCCTTGGGATCGGGGCGTTACATCAGATGTCAGAACCACGTTATTATTTTATTAAGACTCGTCTGACCCGTATGTCTAAGTATATGTCATGATGTTCTTACACACATACATCCACATATGAGTAAGAAAAGTTTTGTTATTCAAAACTGATGAAAGATCAACGTATCATGTTTATAATGGGCCCCGTGCATACCGGGACAACGGCCTCAGGAGCATCTAGTACTGGAGTCTGGAACTGACCGCTAAGTCGTAAGGATCTTATTTGTATGGCCTAAAACAGGAATGAAATTTGGACAGGGGTGCCAGTACACCCCACCGAAACACCTAGTGGCACTCAGGTAGAATCGAAGTTGTTGTAATATCGAACCATTATGAAGACGTACATATTGATGTCATCAGTTTTCCCATCCCGGTATAAGTTGTCTATTTATTATAGATTATGTTCATGATGATCAGTTTACGAGGATTAACATGAATATAATAATGGAAGAGCATAATACAAGAGTATAATATCAGGAGTGTACATGTTATCAGTGTCAAGTCCCCGTGAAGGTGATAATCATAAGTCAGGTGATAACATACGGGTGCCAGGTGTCAAGTGATAACATGTCAAGTATCAGGAATCAGATATCAGGTATCAGGTAATGTGCAACAATTTAAGCACTATAAGTAGGCACATAGTCACAATATAAATCGAGCAACCGATCACTCAAGTTAAAATATGAAAACAATATAAAAAGATATTTCAAACTCTTTACAACTATAATCACAATAATAAGATATTAAACTATTAATCAAACAAACCGATGGGGTGAGATTGGACTGGACAGGCAAGTAGGAGAACAGGCAAGCAGACAAATGAGGCCCGGTAGAACTGGACAAGCTGACCAGCAGAACTGGACAGAACTGGATAGACAATCGATAATCTGGGCTAGACAGAGTTGATCAGATAAGCGGTTAAGCGAGCAAACAGGGTTAGGCTGAGTTGTATAGACAAGTAAGGCTGAATAGACAAGTGGGTACGCAGAGTTGGATATGATTAAAACCAAATGGGGCTAAGAAGGGCGAGAGCATAGCTAAATCGTGTTAGCAGTATATAACGCTAGACACACGTTGGAGCTAGACTACTGGAGAAGCTAGCGTGCAGTTTTAGGCTAAACTCGCATGGCGGGGCTAACGCACACAGTGAAGTGACGTATGAACGTCAATCTAACGCTCACGGTGAAGCCACACTCACGATGAAGCTAAATGCCTACGGTAAAGCCAGCGCAACGAATGTTGGGTCTTCGCGTATGGCGAAGCCACGCTCGTTGCACAACTAGGCGCACGTGACAAAGACAGCATATGACCGCTATGCTATCATACATGGCGTAGCCACACTCGCGACGGAGCTAGCTGATAAAGCACAGAGCGCTAAGCTCACCTGCTGGTAGAGCTGGTCGAGATCCCGCAGGTAAAGTCTGAAGATTGAGTCCGAAGCTGGGGTCAAGCTAGCGAGCAGTAATAAAAGCTAACGCGCACATGGCAGAGCCAACGCACGTGACCAAGCGGTGTATGTATACTCTGCTAGCACCACGACGTAGCTATGCTCGGTCGAGTTTCGCGGTAAAACGTTGAGCGCTAAGCTCGCCTACCAGGCAGAGCAAAAGAGAGACCCAGAGGGTCTAAACGCACCCCCTTTCGAGGAGTGGGCAAGAGCCTAAAAGGGATAATGGGGCCAAAAGGCCAATGAGGTACCTGCAAAAGATATTAATACCACACAAAACACACATATGAACATGAGAAATAATAACGGGAAAACTGTAGATCGGTCAACCTCACGGCGGGGCTACCATGAAACCCAAAGGTATAAGATCGAAGTCTATTGGATAGTGCACGAGGGCTGAGTAGGCGAAATCACTCCGCCATGGCTACTACTAAACCCATAAGGGTATAGGGGGACCCATTGGGTAGCCCGGGAAGTGGTCTCTCGGACGCCGCTACCCTATCGGATAGGTTCGCCCGAGAACTTTACCTGCAACTTGCACCACCGTTAGTACAATTACAGGCATATATATACAATAATCGTCTACTCCAGTTACAAGCATGACACAGATACAAGCATAGACCACAGATACAAACACCCCCCAGATACAGTACACTGCCGATACACCAATACAGGCACCAAGTACACAGTTACAACCACCCACAAATATAATTACCAAATACACAATCACCCAAACATTGTAAAATGCAATTGTCTAATCTATAAAATCAGTACTCGCCAACATAAAGTGAAGTACTCGCTTAAAGATCGGAAGACGGCACCGAGCAAAAAATCTGGAGATCCACGAGCATGTGCACGTGCGCACAAGGAGATGAGAGAGGGAGAAAGAGATAGAGAGACTTAGAGAGGGACTGGAATGAGAGAGAAAGGGGAGAGAGAGAAGGGAGAGAGGGACAGTGCAGTAAATAAAAGATGGGAAAGAGAAAGAAAGAAAGAAGAGAAGAGAATGAGAGAGGGAAGGAGAGGGGGTGACCCGGCTGGCTGCTGGCCGTCGGTGGCGGCCAAGGTAACAGCGGCGCGCCGGAGGGGGAGGCAGCGTGGTGGTCCTGGGGGGAGGAGGTGGAGAGGGGTGGAATTGGTAGTGGAGATGAATTGTAGAGGTGATGGAGTTGTTGGTGGTGAAAGTAGTGGAGGAGGGTGATGGGTGGAATGATGATAATGGTGGTGTTGGAGGAAGATGAAGTGGGAAGGTTGAGGTGGTGATGGATTTGTGGGTAGTGGATTTTGAAGAAGCAGACGAAAATGATGGTGATGGGTTTTGGGGAAACTGGAGAAAAGGGTGGTGATTGGTAGAAGGAGATAGAGAGAGGGAGGGAGGTTTGGTGGAGGAGATGACCAGACTTGGGGGAGTGGCGTGCGTTGGTGGTGCTAGCGGTGGCGGGTGGTGCTGGCCAAGGGGTAAGAGGAGGAGATTAGGAGTTGGTGGGAGAGAGGAAGAGTGAGAGATTGAGAGATTGGGAGAATGGAGAGAAAGAAAGAGTGAGTGGAAAAGAAAAGAGAAGGGGGAGGGAGAGGGCAGCTATTGGCAGAGGTAAGAGGGAGGTTGAGAGAAAAAGAAGAAAGAGAAAAGAAAAAGAAAATGTAATATCCCTAATTAGTAATATTGTATTTTAATTTTCTAATTATTTATTTTGCAATGAATTTTATTTTATTTTTTTATCACTATTAATTTACTTAGGCTATGGTTATTATCATATAAAATATACAAATTAATTTGAAGATAATAAATGTTAATTTGAGTTTATTTATTACTATTACTATTATTACCATTATTATTATTACCATTACTATTATTAATTGTTATTAGTGTTTAATACTAATAATTATTATTATGGTTAATTATATTATTATTTTATTATTGCTACTAATCATGATTATTGTTAATTTCATTACGGTTATTATTATTTATTTTTATTGTTATTAGTGTTATTATTATTAGTTTTGTTATTATTAATTATTGTTGATTACCATTATTAGTATTATTTATTTTGTTACTGTTATCTATAATTATTAATATTGATTATTATTATTGTTGTGTGCTATTATTAAATGTTAAATACTTAATTGATAGTGCTAATATTATATATTTTGTTCTAATTATTAGTGCTATTGTTTCTATTCCATCTTTTCTTTTCCTATAATCCATAACCTTTATTTATCTCCTTTGTAAATCCATTACCAACCCGAAATGTAAACCCATTAAGCTAAACCCGTTAACCCGTTATATCTAATCCTAACAAACCAAATCAAAATCCTAATAACTAAATCCCAAATCATAACTAATCTTAAATCTAATTTAATCCAAATCATATGCCTTTCTTTTCCTCTTCCTCATCTCTGCATACCTCATCATCAGCACAACCCATTCTCCTTCTCCCAACTCCCACACTCCCCCTCGCCCTCCGTCGGAGCACCCGAGCCTTCCTGGACCCAGCCGTGAGCATCATCACCAGCGTGGCAGCCCTGCCACCGCGTGCCGGCAGCCGTGATCCCCTCTTCCCTGCGCGGACAACACATTGCCTGGCCATTCCTCCTCCCCTGTCGTGGGCTCGAGCGCCACCACCTGCTCCTCTTGGCCAAGTCCCTAGCCCCTCCACCATAAGATACTCCATGGCACAACAGCCTGGATCTCCCACTTCCCCCAGCATCTGCAGCAACACAGATTGGAGCACTCACCTCTATCGATCCCCGCGCTCACCACCTTACCAAACCACCCCTCCTCGGCGAGATCCCCAGCGAGCAACCTCCCCGTGCCTTTCTTATCTCCTACGGCAGCCCCAGTGCAAGCCCAACAACTCCTATCTCGGCCGCACATCCAGACCACAGCCTAGTCCCCCTCCCATGGGTACCTACATCCATCTCTCTCTCCTTGGTATGCATCTCCAAGCAACGCAACCTCAGGCCTAATCCCCACTATGAGAAGGCGAGGTAAGGAGATCCATTTGAGGGAAACAATTATCCTTCAAAGGCAGAAGATCTGAGAGGAGGTGATGTGCAACAATTGCTTGGCTTGTACAAGCAAGTAGTGACTAGCACCATGCCTTCTTGCACCCTCTCCGCGGCCGCCGATCTCCTCCGTTGGCGAGCGCGAGCACACCCACATTCTTCCCGGCGAGACCCTCTAGCAGTGACACTCTCTGCGAGCTCCGCTATCACTCGTGGCGATCTCTACCGTTGCCTCTTCTTCCCTTGTGTGTGAGTCTCTTCACCCTTTTTTTCTCTCTTTGTTAACATCCTTGTGCTTGTGAATTTATTTGTGTGTATGATATAATGTGTGGTACATTTGTAAATATGTATATGGGTGTTGGTATATTAGGATGTGATAATATATTTTTGTATAATTAGTGTGTGTGTGTGTGTAATATTTTCATGCGTACATGTATTAATAGGTGTGTTGTGTGTGCGTGCGTGAGTGCAGGTGAGTGATAATTTTATGAATATAGGTGGGTGTTTAAGTATATGTGTGTTGACATTTATTTATATTTATATGCATGCTTGCATGTATGGATAAGTGCATATACATGCGTGTGTGTGTGTGTGTGTGTGTGTGTGTGTGTGTGTGTGTGTGCGCGCGCTCTTACATATGTATGTATGTAGTGTACCAGTATATATATGCATGTGTGGAATCATGTATATATATTGTGTGGTGTATTCATGCATGTACAGTTGCATGCTACAACGTTATAGATCCGTTTGGTGAGATCCGGATACGTTGCAGGAGATTCGGACTGGTATTCGTGTGGACCCGATACGCTGGCGATTCGAAAACTGATCCATGAGATAATCTAGAGATCCATACAGGTTCGTGCAGTGAAGACCAGACGGTGATTCGGTTCGAAAACCACATCATTTCATCTGAGTTTTTGTCTATTGGTCTATTTTAACGCTAACGATATATCTTATCATTTCATATGAATGTGTATATGATTTCTATATTATTTTATTTATACCCATTTATTATTATACTGTGATGCCTTGGTACTATTTATTTGATATGTCATTTACACTTTATAGATTTTGTCCAATATTCTAGGAATATGAGTATTAGGCATGACTTTTCTTATTGGTGATAACAAGTTAAGAATTGAAATATAAATTTAAGGATTAATTAAATGAGATATTTGATTGATAAATTGGGTCTCTTATACTGGAACCGGGTACTGGGACCAGTCAGTGAAGATTAACTTAGAGTTTTACTATCTTAGATATTTTGATGGACTTAATTGAAGTTGAGTTGACTTAGGGTTGGTAGCAGACCAGATTAATTAGAATAGCAGATTTTGACAGATACGTAATAAATTAATTATTACAGATTATTATGATATGAGAGAGTTGGATTTTGGTGATGATGATTACTTGTGATCATAGTTAAGTATGTGGATGCTTGTATGAGTTATTTATCAAATTTGATTCTTTTTGTTGGAGATGAACTAGTTGAAAAAGTTAATTGAATATCGATGATTGATTAAATTGGAAATTCTTTATTAAAAGATGGGATCTTGGACTTATACCTATCAGTAAACTCGATTGAATTGGAGTTGACTTGGAGGTTGAGGAACAAGCATTGATTAGGTTGACCTGACCTGATAGATCTTAGATATATATCTGATATGTTACTTGAGTTTTGAGATCTTATAATTGACCTTGATAGAAGTGAGAGTGTGTGATGACTTTAATTGGGTTGGAGTATGGGGATCTGATTAGATGTATCAGAACATATAGTTATTTCAGTTATTGAGATACAGTTATATTGGTGATGGTTTACCGTATCACATACCTTGACATGGATTGATACTTGACTTTCAGGATGACTATTTAGACTATGGTTTATGATGACTGTTGAGACTATGAGTAAACGGATTAGCTATTGTTATATGCAGTATATAGGTATATGAGATATTGATCAGTTCGAGATGAGATTGTTTATTGAGTAGAATTTGGATTTGTTATAGTATTAATTCATGTTATTGAAAGTTATTGAAAAAATATTGTCAGACTGTAACATTTGCATTGTTCCATTGTTCTACCATTTATACGGTAATATTGTCCACATTGTTATTATTACATCATTGATATTGTTACTGTCACCATATCATCCCAGCAATCGAAATAACATGGATATTGATTGATCCAAATAAGAATGTAATTGAACAACTTACACTGGGATTGGGAAAATTAGTTGAGGAGACAGCGTTTGTATTTTGGGTGGACCTAGGATACAGGCTGCGCAGCCGAGATATGGTTCCACTGCAGGGATCCAGGGGATGACTGACATCCTGTATTGTTTCCATTGTTATTGTTATTGTTATTGACTACCTAGCGGTAGGATCTGATTCAGCGCCAGGTGATTGGATCGTGCTTCCGGGTATGTACGAAACCAACTTAAAACATAGACAATATCTCCAACCAATCAGTTTCAATAATTTAGGACCTTATTTGACATGTATAATAGGCGTAGTATGAGATGCGTCTATTACAAGTGGCAATTGGTGTTTACTGACATAATTAATAATAATTAACTGTTATTATGTACTGTAATTGACTGTACTCACCTTGAACTCATATAAGTTATGATAGATATATGATTGAACACATGACCTGATTGTATACCAGACTAGTGATATATGCTAGGTTGTCCCTTGAGTATCAGTTGTCTGTTTTATCAATAGTATTCTTTTACCTACAGACTATCATGTGATCAGTTATCTTTCAGTTATAGTTTCATTCATGATTATTCTGTTATCATTTAATTGCAGTGTATTGTGTTGTGATATATGTACACGTTGTTTATATGCACGAGCACTTTCCCTTTTTCATACACACTCATTAGGTCATTTCCTGACGACCCTGGATTTGCACGTCCAGATATTGGACATTTTATTTTATTGATCAGGTGTTCGTTGAGATCGTATGCTTTGCGAGGAGATGGGGTTTTCTCTCTACCTATTTTGGTATTCTTTCTTCCTTTTTATTCATATTTCTATAGTTTCCTTGACTTCATATATCAGACTCGTTCCTTGATTTTATTTCTTTATTTCATCTGCTGTCGTTGTGTTAGATATCTATATGTCATATTACAGTGATATTGATTTATTGTAGCAGACTTTTATAACTTGTTCAGGTTACTTTAGGCTTAGCGTGTATACGTGGGGTATCCTCCTCGCGTATATACGTCGCCGACTCTCGTCGCGACTCCGATTCCACGTATTTGGGAAGCGGAGCGTGACAGAAAAGAAAAAGAAAAAGAAAGAAAAGAAAAGGAATGAAAGAAAATGAGAAAATTATTAAATAAAAAATTATTAAATAATAAATTTAATAGAGTAAAATGGAAGAATTAAGTAGAGAAGAGGAGAAGGAAAAAACAAGAAAGAAAAGAAAGGAAAAAATAACAATATTATTTAAATGGGAGTAAAAGTTGACTGTTCTAGAAATATTCTCAAAAATTTTAAAAACAGAAAATATTATTTTAAGGTACTTGGTGAAATCAGATTCAAGAAATTCTATTTGATTTTCAAATTAAAAAAATCATAAAATCTACCGGTGATACCAGCCGACACCAAATCCTGTCGAGTTTCGATAAATTCAAAAAATCTTCAAAAATATATTTAAGTAGAAAATGTGATTCTAAAAAATAACATGAAAGTGAATGTTAGAAATTCAACTCTATTTGTAAATTAAAAATTTAGGAGTTGACCAGCGATACCGGTCGACACCGATTTTGAAGATCTTGCAAAATAATTCAGAAAAATTTCAGAAAATCATGAAAAATCTAAATATTGAAAAACGATATCTGTAATTGAAATCGATCAAATCAGACTATAAGAAAGCTCAAATTAGGTAGTACACTGGGTTCGGGTCCCCGGTTCAGACTCGGCTAACTCCGAATCCAGAAATCCGGATCCGATACCAAATAATAATATAAATAATCACAAAATAAAAATAAATACAAAGAAAAATTAGAAAAATATGATTGAAAAATTGGGACACATAGTCAGGTACGTATTCCGGGAACGGGGTATTACACTCTCTCTTTGGATCTAATTCTTGTTCTCTCTTTCTCTCTCAGTTCTCTCTCTTCTGCTCTCTCGCCCCCTCTATTTCTTCTTTTTCTTATTGGGTCCACATTCATACATAAACCCAAACCCGTATTGGACCCACATCCAATTAACTTAAATTAGATGTGTTTGAGTTAACGGGTTCAACTCAATAGTGACCTGACCCAATAAGCTTCCCAGACACGTTAAGTATCCGATTCGATTTTTGGGTGATAACTTAGCCATCCGGACTCCGATTTGCGTGATTCTCAAGCCGTTGCAATTGCAGAGATTAGAGCTACGTGTTCATGTCAACCGTGGTGAGTGCTTTTTGACAATTTTTAATGAAATAATATTTTACTATAAATGTTTATTTAATATTTCATGTTGAAGAATTTTCTACCTATTAATTGATTGTTGGACTGTTGATTAAAGAATTCCATGGTAGTGAATTGGTGATTGTGGACATGATTGTGAAGAGTTTAAAATGAATTAACTATGCATGATTATAGTGTAAAGTTGATCGAGTTAATATTATAGAAATACTGGGACCATCTTGTTATATTGGAAGTTGTTCCTTTTTATCGTGTTTATCGGAAAATCTTGTTATCGTTCATCCGTGTGATAATCACTGTTATTGATCAGACCCAGTATCTATATAATATTAACATTAGAAAATTGATACCGGGGTTAGGAAAACTGAATGGAGACAGCGTTTGTATTTTGGGTGGATATTGTTTATCGTGTTGGGTACCTGATGGTACTGGTATTGTTGGCACTTAGCAGTGCTGGCTCGGTTCTGCAGGACCGGGCACTCGTGTGGTTGTAGTTCTGGGTATGCACGGAACCCACCCAAAACACGAACAAAGTCTCCACCTCAGTTTCAAATAACATCACATTAAATAACCCAACAATGATAATACCAGAGCCGTGTTATTTGATCACTCTCTCGTTCAGATAATGGTACTCGCATACCACGTTCGAATGAGTTCTACTAGGGTGCGGGCCCCAGTATGAACTATCAGTGGTATGGGTCACTGGAAGGGAATGATTTAAATATCAAGCGATACTGAATATTATTATTGTATAATCTTAAAATATTGTATAATAATATACTTATATCATATCTATGTTATTTTAATTGCCATGAGTTGATAACTCTCGACACTGTATGTTATTACACTGGTGATATATTGATTGCCCACATGAATTCATGTAAGTTAGTTTCACAACTTTCTTATTACTTGTCATGAAATGATGATTTTTCGACATAAGTAATCTCTCTCAGAATTACTTTACTACCGTTTGGTTAAGCACGATTTGTTATTATACCTAACTGCTATTTAATTATATATTATATGATATTTCACTCTTGATATAGTCATAATATACTGCTTTTTATTATAAACATATTATACTATTGTTTCTTCATTTATCACTCACTAGATCGCTTATTGACGACCTTGAGTTTGCATGCTCATATTCAGGTTTAGAGAGCAGGAGTACTTTGATCGTGTCGTAGAGTTTGGGTAGTTATTTTCTTTTCTTTTCCTGCCTGAAAACCATGTTTTCTGTTCATATAATAGACCATGACTCTGTAAATATTCTTGTACTTGGTTATGAAAGCTGGATATTTGTGTATATTGAGTTTATTCCCATACTGAGGCTTAATGTATATACGTGTGAGGTATTTTTCAAGCGTATATGCATCGCCAACTCTCGTTGCGTCCCTGCAACGGTATATTTTGGGAAGCGGGACGTGATAAATATAAGAAGCCATTAATATTTTGGTGTCAACACCACTCATTTCTATGTCTGCCTTCACAACTTGCCCCTTCTTCTTCAACCACTCTTACCGACTCTTACAGTCATTCTTTCAATAACCTTTTCTGTGACAAAAGTGACACGTCTTCAACGAGGTCGGACTTTTCTTTCCTTCTTTTCCCTTCCTTCCCATGGCCACCAAACCCGATCCTTCCTGCTCAATTTAATTTGGTCTTTTTTAATCTCATTAGATAAGAGAGTTGACGTGACTTCCTCCAAGATGAGAGTCTTCTCACCATAAAGCATGATGGTAACATTGTGATCATATAACTCTGGAAGTAAACTAAGAAGTATCAACGCCCTGTCCTCCTCATTGATCTAAAAATCAACAGCTAGAAACTCGTTGATGATCTTATTAAAGAAGTTTAGATGCTCCAATACCATTGTCCCTTCCATCATGCGTAGCCCATATAGTTGTTTCATGAGATACAGCTTTTTGGAGAGACTTTTTGTCATATACAATGTTTCTACCCTTGACCACAAACCCGTAACCATTTCTTCATCCATCACATTGTACATAACCACGTCTGCGAGATATAGTTGGATCGTACATACCGCTTTCATATCTATCTCCTCCCAATCCTTATCTAACCTACCTGCAGGTTTTGCTGACTTCCCCTGCAATGAAGACTATGTTGCACCAGCAACGTCTTTAACTTCTTTTCTCATAAATTAAAGTTTTCTTCGCCATTGAACTTCTCAACCCGAAATTTGTCGTAGAACTTCCTATGTTCGACATATTGCCTTTTCTTTAACTTTTAGCTCTGTTACCAATTGTTATGCGCAATGGAGACCTTGACGATATTACAATGCTTACAAAAGAAAAATTATTGTAGAGCAAACTAATACTGCCAAGACAAAAGAGTAAAAATAATAACAATAACACGAGAACTTAATGTGGTTCCGCCCAAACTTGGCCTACATCTGCGGGGAGAGAACTTAGGAGAGTTTTATTAATAAATTTGGTACAATAGAGATCTAACCTTCCCCTTGATCTCACAAGAGTATTCACTTTTCTCTTGAATCTACACCTAAATTATAAGTGTTACCTTCTCTTTATGTACCGTCACCTTTCTCTCTTTCTTTTTTCTTACTTTTCAGCTTTTCTCCTTGATTATAATGCTAAGTTATAACCTTTATTTATAGGACATTACCACACAAATTCTATTCAGACTGAGATGATCTTGACCGTCGAATGCTTGAAGAATTTTTTTTTGATTTAGAAGAATTATATACCCTTCAAACTTTAGAAACAAACCTCATAGAATAGAAGCTGGTTCCTATTCGTACTCCAACCAGAAAGAGAAACTCCTCGCATATAATCCAAAACAAAAATAGATTCTTGCATCGAATAAGTCGATTTGGTCTTACAGACTAGTCGACTAATACCTTCATGAGTCGACTTATAATGACTATAAGTCGACTTCTGTAATCATCTCACTTTTTGTTGTGCATATTAGTCGATTAGTCGACTAATGATACATGATAGTTGACTATACAGACGACTAACCTGTCTTGATCTGCTTCTTTTCTTCATTTTTCTTCTTCTCTAAAAATAAATTGAATTTTCTTGGACCATCATCTCCTCTTGAAAAGGAGACAAAATCCCAACACTTTTTTGAAATTAAGACTGTACGCGTTCTTAATCACCAAAAAGATGATTTCACTAGTGCCTCGTTTGTGAATCCCTGTGTTTTTCATCAATGTCAAGGATTTGGTAATCCCCTAAAAAAGATTTAAAAAAATGTGCAAATTTTCCAAGAAGGAACTTTGACGACTAATGGTTTCTTAGGGTCTCGTCCAATAAACCTCTTCGTAGAAGAACCGATCCATGTGATTAGATTTCTTATAGTCAAGTCTACAAACGTAACAGACCCGACTTTGTAAGATACCTAGTTCCAATCTTGAACAAATTTTTCCTACATATGTAACATTTTCGCATTCTTTTCTTTAGAAAAAGGCAACAACCAAACATCTGACCTTGATTATCTAGCCTTTTTCTTGCACAATTTGCTCTTTGATTCGTACTTTGATTATCTAGCCTTTTTCTTGACAATTTGCTCCCACATATGACCAAGACATAATGCAAACGTAACAACTCCGCAAGAAAAAAAAATTTCCACACGAGTGTTAATTAACACTCCATCCACACTATAAATTCATAACCATGACCACCTCTCAAGCATGAGCTCAATTGTTACACTCAACCATGGCTTCCTCCAACACAGCATTCTCCTTTCTCATAGCAATATTGATGATCATGAGCAGCAATATGTGCAGCGGAGCAAGGAATTTGATCGACACTCCACCGGTCGTAGCTGAGCCCGTGCTTCCTGAAGTCCCGGCTGCTCCCACCCTTCCCGGACATACACTTCCACCACTGCCGCCGCCTGTGCCAAAATTGCCGCCTATCGTGTTCCGGCCTCCATTCATTCCTGAAGTCCCGGCTGCTCCCACCCTTCCTGGGCATACACTTCCACCACTGCCGCCGCCTGTGCCAAAATTGCCACCTATCGTGTTCCGGCCTCCATTCATTCCTGAAGTCCCGGGTGCTCCCACCCTTCCCGGGCATACACTTCCACCACTGCCGCCGCCTGTGCCAAAATTGCCGCCTATCGTGTTCCGGCCTCCATTCATTCCTGAAGTCCCGGCTGCTCCCCCCCTTCCCGGGCATACACTTCCACCACTGCCGCCGCCTGTGCCCAAATTGCCACCTATCGTGGTGCGGCCTCCACTGTTTCCCGAGGCTGCGGCTGCTCCCACCTTCCCTGGACATACACTCCCACCGTTGTCGCCACCTGTGCCTAAATTGCCACCTATCATAACACGCCGGCCTCCTCCGCCGCCTACTGTAGCGCATCCTCCTTCGCCTTGCATCCTACATCTTCCTCTGATTCCTGCTGGTGCTCCTCTCCCTTCACTGCCGCCGACAACTTGCCCTTGATATGGCGAGATATAGCATCCATGTTTCGCCTCTCCCTCTCCAGTAGAATTACATACCATATTATGTTACAATAAGTTGCGAGAGGCTGGCCTCTCCATTGATTTGCACTGCTATAATAATTTACATGCTACGATAAATTGTTGGAGGATGCTATTTCCGTTCTTGCGAATATTGCTCTCATGTATGATAGTATGACATGTATTGAGAATTTGTTAATTGAGTATATTTGATATGGGAGTTATTTGTACGCTTTTTATACTTGAGTGTGTATTGTGGCTAGGAATGATAATAGATCAGGGTCGGATCAAGCCTACAGTCAGCTCTGACTCCTGACCCTGGGTTTTCATAAAACAAGTACGAGGATTGGAAGTCATATTCTTTTCTAATTAATTACTTGAGGATAACTCTCAGACATGGAAAATTATATTATGAGGATTGGCAGCCTTTATTAAATAAAATTAATAAAAGATTGGCTAGATGGAAAAGAAATACATTGTCAAGAGAAGAAAGATGGTATTGGTCAATTTGGTATTGTCATCCTTGCCTTGGTACATGATGTCTTTTTATAAACTACCATTTTAGGTAAGAGATCATATTGATAAAATGAGAAGGAGCTTTTTCTGGAGAGGAGGAAGAGAGGTTACTTCATTTGCTTGTTTGGTCAGATGGGATGAAATCTGTCAGCCTAAAAGTCAGTGTGGTTTTGGAGTACATTCTTTGCAGACTGTGAATGAGGAATTACTGAGAAAATGGCTCTGGAGATTTTTCAATCAGCCAGGATATTTTATGGTGTCAATTGGTGAATTTGCTTATATTCATATCAGGGATCAAATATTATAGAGAACAGAAATAAAAAAAGTCACAGTTTTGGAATACTATTAGTAAAAATGTAGGCCCTTTCTTTTGTTGTACCTCAATAAAATTGGAAAATGAAAAGCTTTGTTCCTTCTGATCTGTGATAAGTGGTGCTGAGATTTTTCCTTGGCCAGTTTATTTCATAACATATTTTCTCTGGCTGATAATAAAAGTTTACTTGTAAGCCAAGCTGGGTTTATGATTCTAATAGTTGGAATTGGAGAGTGATATTCAGAAGAAATCTGATGGGCACTCAAGTTGATGAATATAAGAAGATGATAGAACTAATTCAATCTTGGAGTCTCACAGATGAAAGAAGATGATAGAACTAGTTCAATCTTGGAGTCTCACAGATGAAGGAGATTGGAGAGCCCGGAGATGGGAAGCAAGAGGGCATTTTACTCTTAAATCATGCCACTCTTTTTCAATCAAGGTTTTTTTAAGATAAGTACTCCAAATCTTTTATATTTAAAAATTTATCTTCAAAATCATGTAAATTGATTGTATTCCCTCCAAATAATTTGAGTCATAAATAAAAAAAAAAAAACTCCATGTTAACATTTAGATTTTGAATGGATAATGCCAAAAAATCATTTATACCCCTGGTTTATCACGCATAAAAAAGAGAGGGAAAAAAAGAAAACTCTAGCCCTGCTTGTTGCCAGCGGTGGCCTCCAGATCCTCCACACTACCACTGGCCGTCTCAAGCACACTCTCCACTGGACCGTCACCGGCTCCGAATCCGCCCCTGTCTCAGCCATCGGCTCCTCCCCGACTGCCTATTTGACAACTTCGAGTCCATCTGACGCCACTTCTCTTCCGCTTCAATAAAAGCCTTCACCTCCTCTCTCACCACCAAATCTCCAGTGTCGATCACAAGCTCACCAATATCCCTCCAGCTGCCACCATCATCTTGCCGACAAAAGCATCTTCGTCTGCGACGAGAGAGGACAACCTTATGATCTTGGTTAGGGTTTTAAGGACCAGGGATTTCGATGGATAGGTTTAGGGAGAATGAGGTTGGAAACTTTGAGAGAGGCCTCGAGGTATTAGGTGAGGACGTGATTGTCGATGGTGGCTGACCGAGGGCCCTTGCCGCTGGCGCGACGAGTGGTGTTTTTGGGGTTGAAGGTGTTGTGACGAAATTGATATTCTACGATACAAATTGTTACTCGCAGGATTGACGTTTGTGAAACTTGACAATATGATTAGTACTTGTAAAAGAAAACTATTATAAAGCAAACTAGAAATACCTAATAAAAGAGTAAAAAACAAAGCACGCGAGGATTTAACGTGGTTTGGCCCAAATTTGGCCTACGTCCACGGAGAGAGAACTTGAGAGAGCTTTATTAATAACTTGGTACAAAGAGATCTAACTTTTCTCTTGATGCAACAAGAGTATTCACCTTTCTCCTTAATCTAAGTTAGATTACAAGAGTATTATCTTATCTATATGCACCTTCAACTTGCTCCTCTCTTTACTTGGCTTCCTTCTGATCTCCTTGATGTTCTTTACCTCTTTCTCTTTGAGATCAGCTTGTTTGAGGCAATTACAATGCTTGGTTACAACTTTTATTTATAGAATTTTAAAATATAATAATTATTTGGACTATGAGATGATCTTGGCCTTTGGATGGTTGAAGAATTTTGATCAATCCTTTTAGAAATTAATCTCCTTGATCTAGAAGAATTCTAAACCATTTAATCTTTAGAAACAAACTTTCATTGAATAGGAATTTAATCCAATTCGTATCCTATCACAATAAGGAAACTCGGAATCGCCTGAAAAGAAAACTGCTTCACCTTGTTTTGCTTCTTCTACTTCAAGTCATCGTTTTCTCCAACTCAATTGAATTTTCTTGGACCATCATCTCCTCTTGAAAATAAGACAAAATCTTAATAATTTCCACCTTGACCTGCTTTTTAAGCCTTTAGTAAAATAACTTGAGATTTTAGATTAATACCTTGATTCTTTTCTTGGTTGTAACCGTGCTGTGAAGCCTTTAATTCTTACCCCCTGTCCCTGGGTCCTTTGGTTTACCGCCATGGCTCAGGCCATTCGGGCCTTGCACGAATGTTCCCTTTCTCCTTCCCGTAACACTTTGACCCGGTTCACGTCCCGTTGTAGTCTTCCTTGAAGCTCCACCTCGCGGTGAACTCCCTTCTAAGCTTGTCCTTGAAACTCTATCTCGAACTGAGTTTTCTTCCTTCAGCTTATATAACCCTCCACGCTTCTCTCCTTACATGATTACCATGTCTCATTGGCTAACTGTGATGACGCCTTATTGCACTTGGATCTGGCATCCTTCTTCTTCGAGCGCCCTTATAGATACTAGATTATAGCATACCTCCAAGACATACCGGACCGCCTCCAGAGCACGCACCATCCCATCTTTTTCTGTAACCTTAACTGTCCCAGTGCCAATGACCTCGCAAGCCGAGCCATCCACCATCTTGACAATCCCTTCCTCCTTTGCAACTAAGAAGTTGAACAGCTCTTTTTGAGAACATACATGAACCGTACTATCTGAATCAAATATCCAGCCTTTATCTTGAGAAGTGTTATCTTCATTGGAAGCCATTAATACTTCGGTTTCCTCTAAATCGCTCAATGCTACACCTGCTTCTGCAGCTTACCTCTTCTTCTTCAACCACTCTTGTCGATGCTTGCAGTTATTCTTCCAATGACTTTTCCTGTGACAAAGTGACACGCCTTTGACGAGCTCAGACCTTTCTTTCCTTTTCCTCTTTCTTTCCTTCCCGTGACCACCAAACCTGATCCTGTATGCTTTTCTTGATTTGGCCTTTTCTAATCTCATTAGATAAGAGAGTTGACGTGACCTCCTTCAAGATGAGAGTTTCCTTACCGTAGACCATGGTGGTGACGATATGATCATATAACTCTGGAAGCGAACTGAGAAGTATCAACGTCTTGTCCTCTTCGTCGATCTTGACATCAACAGCTAAAAGCTCATTGATGACCTTTTTGAAAAAGTTTAGATGCTCCAACACCGTTGTTCCTTCGTTCATGCGTAGCCCATACAGTTGTTTTTTGAGATACAGCTTGTTGGAGAGGCTTTTTATTATATATAACGTCTCTAGTCTTAACCACAATTCTGTAGTTGTTTTTTCATCCATCACATTGTATATTATCTCATCTGCGAGGCATAGTTGGATCGTACTTGCCGCCTTTAGATCCATCTTCTCCCAATTCTCGTTTGACGTACCTACAGGTTTTGCTGACTTATCTTGTAAGGTCTTGTGAAGACCCAGTCGTATATGCCTTCATCCTCTTTTGCCCTAAGCCGAAGTTTTCTTTATCATTGAACTTCTCGACTTCGAATTTTGTCACAAAATTTTCTATCTTCGACATATTGCTTTTCGGCAACCGTTAGCTCTGATACCAATTGTTGTGATAAAATTGATATTCTACGATACCAATTGTTACTCTCAGGATCAACGTTTGCGAAACTTGACAATATGATTAGTACTTGCAAAAGAAAATTATTGTAAAATAAACTAACAATATCTAAACAATAGAGTAAAAAAGAAAGCACACAAAGATTTAACGTGGTTCGACCTAAACATGGCCTACGTCCATAGGGAGAGAACTTGAGAGAGATTTATTAATAACTTGGTATGAAGTTATCTAACATTTCTCTTGATGGAATAAGAGTATTCACCTTCCTCTTTAATCTAGACTTAAATTACATGAGTATTATCTTATCTCTATGCACCTTCACCTTTCTCCTCTATTTGCTTGGCTTTATTCTGATCTCCTTGGTGTTCTCCATTTTTTTCTCCTTGAGATCAGCTTGCTTGAGGCAATTATAATGCTTAGTTATAACTTTTATTTATAAGATTTTACAATATAACTCCCATTTGGACAATGAGATGATTTTGACCTTTGGATGGTTGAAAAATCTTGATTAATCTTTTTAGGAATTGATCTTCTTGAACTAGAAGGATTCTAAACCCTTTAATCTTTAGAAATAAAGCTTCATTGAATAGGATAATCCAATTTGTACCTTATCAGAATAAAAAAATTCATAATCGCCTGAAAAGGAAACTGCTTCACCTTCGTTTGCTTTTTCAGCTTCAAGCCATCGTCTTCTCTAACTCAATTGAATTTTTTGAACCGTCATCTCCTCTTGAAAACAAAATCCTAACAGAATGAGGTTCAGTAGAGGAATTAAATTCCCTATCATGCACATGTGGTCTACTAAAGCCCTTCGAAGGTGAGGATTTTTATGTGGCTATTGCTTAGCGGAAGGTCAAATAATCTTGATAAATTAGCTAATAAAGGAGCAGGACAGGGAGGCATGTGTTGTCTTTGAGGAGAAGAGAATGAAGCTAATTAGCATTTGTCTTTACAGCGTAGATATACTCTTGCTATCAAGCATACTTTGAAGCAAGACTTCTCCATTGCAAGTTGGTTAGACAACATGCTAGATTTATGGCTGCAGTGGAGGAAAACTTGTGTTAGTCAGGACATTTGCGTAGAATGGGACTTGTGTGTAACTGGTTGTTTGTTGGCTTTTCTGAATGAAAGAAACAATCGCATGTTTTTTCAATAATTTGGAAACTATAGTTCTTTAACTGAATCGATTAACTCTTTTTTTTTTCCCCCGGAAATTAAAGAAGACATAAAAACCCCAAACACAAGAACACCGTAACGGTCGCGGGTAGTACAAAGCGAGCAAAATCAACCATTACAGAATTAGGAGAGCGTAGTAAAAAGAAGGGATGAGGTTAGGAGCATGTTGATGCAGGTGATGCCGTAGACAAGGTGGAAGAAGTTGAGTGTACCGTGACGGGTCCCAGATGGGCACCAGCGGCGGAGGAGTCAAAAGTGCAGCTACCTAGACATCGGATACCAGAGAAACATCAAATGTAAAAGGATAGTCGATGAGAGTCTGTTGAAGAGCCAAGGATCGAACCAAAACCAAGTTCGTGCACCATCGCCTACCACCTGGGATACATGTTCCTGAACAAATGGAATTGCATTGCAAACCAACTTCCATGCCCAAGTCTCTTGTTGTTTATGCCCGAACTGCCCATCGTGTCCATATTTTGCTTGTACGAGTAAGGACCAGGCCGATGGCGCTGAACATTGAGACATCAGGGTGTGTTGCAACCTGTATCCCTATTAACGCAAGAACATATTCTTTGATACACATAATGTTGAAGAAAATCAAGTGAGACACGATCCACATTACAATATAATCTCGATTTTGACTTGATACTGGATGCTAACTCAGTACAGGCGAGATATCGAAATGACGTCTCAATCTCTGTTGCAGAAGCTCGTCCAGTCACAATATTATCATCAGCGAACTATGCGTGCGTCAAAGGTGTTAACAAGTTGTGACAAGTGAAACCACTAATAAGCCCGTCATGCTGGTGACAACAAATACATGCTGTAAACACCGTTGTTGATATAATATATAGAATCGAAGCCAGAGGACCGGCTTGCCGCAGACCATTTGTTGGGCAAATGGGGCTGAATAGGGATTGAGCAAATGATCTTTATACATCGTTGTGCATAAACTGGTCGGTCTAAAGTCATTTACTGTGCGGGTGCGGCGACTTTCGGAATTAGAGTGACTTCTGCTTGATTCCATTTCGTCGGCATATTTTTCCAGTTCAGAATAAATGTTGTACGACGCCAATCACAGTCGTAGATATTGAAAAATTTTAGCTGTGAAACCATCTCGGCCTGGAGCTTTGCGAGAAGGTCGACTGAAAACCGCTGCTTTTATTTCATCCGAAGTGATGTCTGCCAGAAGATACAGTCATTTCAGATGAAATGAAGGAGATACATAACGCAACAGATGAGCTTGAGCCTGGGAATAGCCACATCAGTCGAAGGCAACGTCCAATGCCAGGCGAAATGATTTGTAGCAAGTAAAGGAATGCGTGAAGGGTCATCTATCTAAAGGCCGGCACCGTGTCAATTGAATAACAATGCATTCGAACAGAGTCGTGAAAAAATTGTGTTGCGATCACCATGAATTTCCCAATTGATTTGTTGTCGAAATTGCCATACACAATGCCAGTCAGCAAGAAGAGAATGAAACGATACAATTTGCTGGAGAAGTGCCTGCCATCGGTCCGAGGATGGTGACATGAACATATCATCAAATATGTTGCTCCATGTGAGCGAGGTGAAGGTTTACATTACCCTTGCCATGAATTGTCCATGTGCGAAGATTATACCAAAGTCTTGTTGGAGCAGGAGTTAGCTTGGCTTGATCAGAGCCTCGATGCGGACCAGCCCAGGTGTCACCCACAATTTGAATGGCTTGTGGATCGGAGTGATAATAATCTTTATAGATGAACTCGCATTAGGCCAATCAATCAATCAACTCATTCATTACTTTTGGCTAGCAAATTTGCCGGAGGAAAATGGAAATTAACATTTGAAAGAAGCAGAGAAAAGGAGCAGCTGGCAGAAGAGCTATCAGACAGAGAGCAAGGGAAATACTGATGATGGTGATGGTGAGGTTGTGGATGTTATAGCTAGCTCGCGGCCTGGCAGTTCAAATACAGCTGAAGGAGTTGAATTCCTGATGATAGATTGACAGAAAATGTAAAAGATGAAGCAGGGTTTTTTTTTTTTTTTTTTTTTTTTTTTTTTGTGATGTTGGGATGTATGTGGCTATGTTGTTGTGTGCTTAGATACTTGGTTGGTGGGTACCTATAAGCTAAAACAGATGATGTTTTTGTTGTTCAAGGATGAAGGAAGGTTTCACCAGGCAAAAAATATATAAAGCTGGGGTTTTACACTGAGCCCCATCCTTTTTCTAAAAAAGGAAAAAAAAAAAGGAAAAAAGAAAAAAAAACATTCCAAATCCGAGCCCTAGGGTCTTTAAGGGCTGGCCCTAGAGTTTTTCCCCCACTTTCTTTTTATTTTTTTTATCTTTTTTTCTCTTTTTAAGGGTCATGTGAAGAACAATGGCATATGGGCTATGGTTTAATGCAGAATAAAAGGGAAAATAAGATATAATAATCTCAGAATAAATTAAAATAGAAATCTTAGAGTTTAAGATTGAACTGAAATAGGCTTAAAAAGATGGGGTCTAAACACAAGTTCTGAAGGGGTCGCCAGTCGTCCAATCGGGCTGGCCCGAAAGATTCAGGCTTCAGCCCCGCCCACATGACTTAGATGTCTAATTAGGCATCTCCATTTGACCCGAAATATTTTCAGGTCAAATATGGCCGTTATCCATAGAGTTTACTCATTCAGCTCCAAACCCGCTCAGACTCCCAATCAAATTTCAGTTAAAACAAAATCTAGGACAATTTTTATAAAAAAAATCTTATTTTTTAAAATAATCCCAAAAAATAGACCCTGGTCAAAAAAAATTTAAAACTGACCCCTGATACGCCACGTCAATGCGTGCCGCCAGCGTGGCGGAGGGTGTTTTTAGTTTGATCGGGGTTGACAACCCCAGTTGAATGATACACACATACACACACGCGCGCGCACACGCACGCACGCACGCACGCAGGCGCGCGCATATATTTGATTTTTTTGACTCGACTGGGTTGCCAACTCCAGCCAAGCCATGCATGCATTCACTTGCCATGCATAACAAGTGAATGACCACTCACTCGTTCTTTTCTTTTCTGTTTTTTTGAGTTTGGTCCAACCTTGGCCAGGCCATGCATGGCAACGTTCACTTGTTACATGCAACGTTCAATTGTTGAATAGCTTGGCTAGGGTTGGCAATTGTTGATCCTCTAAGAACCGTTCTCACGGATTTTTGTGAGAACTTTTATGTGAGCCGTCAGATCTGATAGAAATCAGGTTTTATTTTGATTTGATCTATCAGATCCAACGACCCGCATGAAAGTTCTCACAGAAATTCGTGAGAACCGTTCTTAAGGGATCAGCTCGATATATATATATATACATATATATATATATATATATATATATATATATATATATATATATATATATATATATATATATATATATATATATAGTGAGTTGATCCCCTAAGAACGGTTCTCACGAATTTATGTGAGAACTTTCACGTGGGCCGTCGGATCTGATAGAGATCTAGTTTTATTTGATTTGATTTATCAGATCCGACGACCCACGTGAAAGTTCTCACAGAAATCCGTGAGAACCGTTCTTAGAGGATCAGCTCCCTATATATATATATATATTATATATATATATATTTATATATATGAAAATTTTCAAATGAGAAACTTTCTCATAATAAGCTTCGTGAGAAAACCATATAAGAGAGATTTTATGAATGATCTGAACCGTTCATATATATATACATATATATATACATATATATATATATATATTAGAGAGAGAGAGAGAGAGAGAGAGAGAGAGAGAGGGGTTTGCCCTGTCCAAAGCTCATGGGCCGGTCCAAATGAAACTGGGCAATATTTGAGTGGATCAGTACAATATCCAGTTCAAGTTTGAGTTGGCGCAAAGCCCACCCAATTTAGTTTGGATCAACTTCTGCCCGGATCATTCTCACCTCGAATTAGGATATATGTTGGGGACCTGGGGTTAGGGCCGAACCTACGGTGAACCCCAACCCCATTGTGACTAGGTCACTAGGTTGGGCTGGGGTTGGATTCTTTTAGGGCCGAGTTTTGGTTCCTGGATCCGACGCCGATCCGTTATCTTCTCCAATTGTGGTCCACATGTTTACCTCATATAATGTCACATTGTGTTTTGTCTTTTAGTTTTCTCTTTCATCTTTTCCAACGAGTATTTCATAGATGCTACTGATTCTATTTCTCCAACTATGTGGCGAGCAACACGCTCAAGATTAATTGTTTTTCCCTTGATGATGATAACAAGAAGGAGTGGAGTCTCTGGCTGATCCTCTCATTACAAGCGATTCTCTCATTACAATCCAGCATTTTACCAACATCATAACTTTTCCTCTCAGAACTATACAAACCCTACACTCCTACAGCCAATATTATCATAAGGAATTCTCCATAGAAGCAATAATTGTCTCTGACCAATATTTAGTCTCTATTTGTCACACAAAACTATCATGAATATTTATGATTTTATACTGAACTATCCCGATCTCTAAAACCTGAAAGATATCATCAAGGGCTGACGCGGGCCAGGCCCACTCTGTGTTCCGATGTGTGCAAGTTGATGAAGAATCAGAGAAGTATTTTCTCCCCCTCCCATCTCATCTCTCTCTCTCTCTCCCCATTTTTCCAATTTAAAGGTTTTGATGAGGATTGAAAAGTAATCAAAGAATAAACCATTTGGGTAGGTGCGAAATTATGCACAAGTTAGTGTTCAAACAAAAGATTTTCTTCCTTCGAAGGAGCTCAATCTTAATACCACATGTTGTTCTCAATGCAACACAGCTATTGGAAACAAGATAAGAAACCTGTTCGACAATTTGCCCAAGAGACCTCTGCAGTCATCTGACAGCTCTCACTGTTTAACTTTTCAAGCTTAATGAAGACCCTAGTGATCTGTGTCATGATATTTTCATGTTCTATGCATCAATCATTTTTACTTTTTTCAATTTTTTTTTTCAAAGTTTTGGCAGTTCTAAGATATGGCAATCAGTCCAAATCTATGACAGCCCCACAACTGAACTATGGATTTCTCTTCGTGCTAGTCACCCTTGCGCTCAGGTACAATGCATTAGATTTTTCTTTCAATTGTCTGTATCAAAGTATCTGCTCATGAATAATGTTAGCTTAGCTGTAATTTAACCTCTTTAGTATCCATCGTCATGTATCTTTCGCTTCAGGGCCTAAAAAGTTCTGTTATTCCTTTCATCCAGTGACTTATGAATCAAACCACTGCATTCACTACTGCATCCAAGCAACAAACAGTTGATGGCATACACAATTGTCTACATTCTAAACTGTGGTAGGAACTAAAGAACAAGGACAAGCTAGTAACGTGCGTTGCCCCCAGTGTCCAGGCAATTTACATGTGTTCAGATCACAATCTCATGTCTGGTCCACAGTTCTTCGGAGACGTGAATCATAAACCTTTTCAATTGAACTCGTTCGACATATACTCTTCATTCATATCACCTTACATGAGGCTAGAAATCCCACACTCCTAGTACTAGCCGAATTATTCGCCTCTCAATAAATTTAGACCTCTTCTGCTGCTTGTGTACACCAGACCACTTTCTGTATACTGGCATCGGTTTGAGAAGTCTGGATGGCCCTTCAAGTGAGTGGTGCAGGTCTAGGCCTGTTTAATCGCAGGAGTGGTCTGAGAATAAGAGCTGTCGCTTCTGAGAGTGTAACAACCCTGAGAGGAGAGTCGGAGAAGGTGAAGTTGGGTGGGTCAGATGTGAAGGTCACCCAGCTTGGGATCGGTGCTTGGTCATGGGATGACACTAGCTACTGGAACGACTCACAGTGCGATGGTAACAAATTATAACACATCTATTTTCTTTTGCTGGTCTATTTTGATTTCATACTGTGCTTTGATTTAACAACCGGGTTTTGTAGATGTTTGTTATTTGGATTTTGTATGATTGGGCAATTACTTTTTTTGAATTTTCCTCCGTTTTGGTGCTGCACTTGTTCTTCCTGAAAAAGGGTTCTTGCTCATTTCTGCTTAACAATATTAATTATGAAACATTATCTGAAATATTAATTATGAAACAAGTTTCATGAGCAGTCTATGCTGTTATTCTTATTGTTTTCTACCTTGATTATATTTGGGG
>JAVJIF010017620.1:0-62713 GCA_038442645.1 Agave tequilana
GAGCTTGTGGGGCTTGCGGTGTGTACAGGCTAGAGAGTCCGAGAGCTGTAGGGTGTTGCGGCACCGAGGAGTGATCCATTGGGATCGATTATAGTGAAATCCTTTGTGTGTCGAAGGCGGGAATGTAGAGCAAGTGTGCTCGAACCTCGAAACAAATCCCTTGTGTTTGCAATTGCTCTCTCTCTCTCTCTCTCTCTCTTTGTCTTTTGTTTATATCTTGCATGCTATTATTGTGCTTATCCTACATGCTTGATATTCATATTGTGCTTAATTGTTATACTTACTTGGAGATTGTTTGCTAACACTTGTATTCAACAAGAGAGCCAACGCGGCACCTCAAACCTTATCTAGGGGAATCTAGAGGAGTTAGTCCAGAGCCCTTCACGGGAAATTCGGCTACACTCTTGTGTTATACGTGGTGTTTAGTTTAAATAGTTTGTTTAGGTCATAATAATTTTAATTCCGCATTATTGGCATTTAGTGACCATTAGATTAGCCATCACCTATTCACCCCCCCTAGGTGATCCTACATTACATCATGTAATCTATCAAAATAAAATTTAGCAAGGTGGCCCTTACGTCCACAATGTGTACAAGTGTACACATAAGCATACATGTGGTGATGGTGTCCGTGAGGAGCATGTGTATGCCGTGGAGGGTGTGCATGAAAAGATAGAACTTGTTTCTTTCGAAACAAAGTTTCCAAACGTGTATGGCCCACAACACATTGGCTCAAAGTGGAGCCCAAACAATCAACACTCTTCTTCAAAATAATTATATCATTTTAACACTTGAAGATAAAGTGGAGCATGCAGGGGGTGATCTAGGTGAAAACTACCCTAGCATGGCAAACATGGGAATCAATCTTATTTTTCAAAAACTCATTTTTCTTTAAACAAACATCTAAATCATTTGAAATAGAAATTATTTTATTTTTCAAAGAGTTATTTTCTTTTACAACAAATTCAATTTTTGAAGACAAAACTTTATTTTTCTACAAAACATTTTCACAATCATTTTTAGTTTTCAAAAATTCATTTTCCTTTAATACAAGATCAAGTTGAGATTTCAATGAATCCCTCTCATTAGAAATCTCCTCCTTTTCTTGCAAAACCATGTTAAGTCTAGAAAGCAAATTTTTATTTTCATTTTCAAGGCCTAGACTTTTCTTTTTCAAAATTTTATATTTTTCAAACAATTTTTTACACACAATAGATAGTTCTTCATTCAAAGCATGGGAATCAACATAATCATTTGAAGAACTAGCATCATCATCATCATCTAAGTGGGTTTCCGAGTGTACCTCAAGGGAGTCATTCTCTTAAACCGTATAGCATTGTTGTGGCTCGGATTCATCTCCACTAGATTCCTCCTCTTGTTGGATGGGCATTTAAAGCTCGGAGGTGGTGTGGTGGTTGTCAACTTGTTCCACACTGCAAAAGCGGAATCAAGATTAGAAACAAGCAAAAGATGTTCTCTTGAAAGCGTGCTTCTAATGGCCTCAAGGGCTTGTGCATTGGCCCCTATATGCTTGCTATCACTAATAGGTTTCCTGGTAATGGCAAGGTGAACCTTATATCCTAGGGTTGTAAATAAATGGACATTTTAGTCTTTCAAACAATGATGTTGGAAGGGTCAAACATAGGTGGGGTCATGAAGTCCATGAGTCCAAACTATATGTGTGCAAGCAAACAAATGTGCAAATGAAAAAAAAAGATTAGCAAACAAGGATTTCACTCCTAGGTTGTTAAACCTAAAGTATCAGGAGCGTAGGCTCTGATACCAATTGTAAATCACCTAGAGGGGGGGTGAATAGGTGATAATGCTAATCTAAAAACTAAATGCAGAAGCTAAAACAATTTTGCAATCACACTTAATACAACCAACAAGTGTAGCCGAATTCCCTGCGAAGGGCTCTGGACTAACTCCTCTTGATTCCCCTAGATAAGGGTTGAGGTGCTATATGAAGCTCTTGTGGTTAAGTACAAGTAAGGCACACACACAGGCAAGCCAAGTATATAAGGATGATAAGCAATATGAAATATGTAAGGCACAAATGCAAGCAAGTATGAATGATATAGCAATATGAATAATGCTATGCACAACACAAATAAAGAGAGAGGGTTAAGAGACAATGGATCAAACGCAAACACAAAGATATGTTTCGAGGTTCGAGCCCCAAACTCTACGTCCCCGCCTTCACCGAGAAGGATTTCTAATCCACTATCTTGTCCACCGAGGACTCCCACCGAGGGAACCTCCACCGAGGAGGATTTTTACAATAAGGGAGTACCGAACTCCTCTCTCAAACACCGCCTCACAACCGAGGGGTAGGCCCGTAGCCAAACAACAACAAACACCTCTACCGAAGAGGGTTACAACCAATCTCCACCTCTCACTAGAGGGAGCAAACACAAGTCTCAACCTCTACCAAAGAGGGAGCAAACCAATCACCCGATCAACCTCTACCAAAGAGGGATACAACAAAAGCAAGGGTGTACAACTTGGAGGTTTTCACAACCTCAAACAATCTCTCTTTTCCACAAAACAAGATCCTAATAGATTAGGATAGAAGATAAGCTCAAGTGTGGAAAAACTAAGTGTTTTGATCAAAGAAATACTCTTGGGAAAATACAAATAGATATTGAAATGAAGAACAATAAACCAATTTCCCAAAAACCTATTTCCTTTGAAAATAACAAAACACTTTAAAAACAAACAAGATTGATCTTTTGGCTCTTTAAATACTTTTGAAAACTTATTTTTAAAACCAGAGAATGAGGAAATTTTTGCTCTGAAAAATCTTATCAAAAACCCTAAGAGATGGGGTATTTATAGGCTCAAAAGAAAACTAGCCGTTAGGCTGATCTGTCAGCCTGACAGGCTGGCGGTCGACCGGCCGGTCGACCGCCAAGGGTCATATTTATGACCGTTAGGCAATACCGGTCGACTGCCCGGTCGACCGCCCAGATACAGAGAGCAAAGCTCTCTGGTCCGGTCGCCCGGTCGGTCGACCGGCCCACTGTGCTGCCAGACGTGCACAGCTCTGTGCACGTCGGTCGACCGGCCCTTGGTGCGGTCGACCGAGCGGTCAACCGACCTGGCCTGTCAGCCAATTCTGGGTCAGAAACTGGGGTCAGAAAAACATGTTAAAAATATTTTAATAAATCTTATAAAATATATAAAAATCCCCAAAAATAGTTTTAACATTTTGCATTGATATATAAACATGTGATAACATTTAAACTCAAATATCAAGCATATGAAACCATTTTGTGTCTTAACATTTTTACCAAAAACCAAAACTTGTATTTTATCAAACTTTGATTTTCAATAGGAAATCTGATTTTTCCTAAAACTCATGAATAGGCATATCAAAATAAGTTTGTTTAAGATATGAAGCATGTATGTATATTGAACACATCTAATATACATAAAAATCAAGTAAACTTATTTTGATCAATCTATTCATGAAACCAAATATTGGTTAAACCAAAATCGAAAAACCAATATCCAAACATAAAACGTGTGTGTTGTGCACTTGAGCATATCAACTATTCTTATCTTTACAAATGGATCTAAACACACTATACTATGGATACCTAAGTCTACTTGACGATCTTCATCTTCAAGTCGACCCGATCCAAAAAACGTCGTGATCCACGAGCTAGGCTATGTAAGATCTTGATGCTCGGGCCCTGGAATCACCAAGTGAAAGCTTCCAAACTCTTCTTTTGAAGCAATCACCAACTAATATCTTGCTAAATGATCTGAAACTAAAATCACAAGATTATTAGTAAACTTAACTACATGAGTTAATCATCGTCAAAACTAGAGAGGAAGGCCTCCGGGCCAACATGTGTGTGTAGAGAGAGAGGGATCTGTACCTAAGCTGACAGCTGAGAGAGCTCTCTCAGTTGGTGCAACGTGGCTGAATTTCAGCCACAATTTTAAGCGTTGCTTCATGTTCACCGTTTTTTGTGAGGACTGTGATCAAGTCGCAGTATTTTTCTGAGGACTGCTGTCATGGTGAGAGTATTTTCTGAGGACCATGACCATGGTCGCACTCTTTTTCTGAGGACTGCGACCATGGCTACAGTCTTTTTTTGAGGACTTCTATCATGGTCTCAGTTCTAATTACACTGAAAATATATGATTTTTTAGGACTGCGATGTTGCAATGGACTATGATCATGTCACAGTCAACTGCCACCATATTGAAGCCAGCTGAGAGAGTCTCTCTCAGCTAGCGGTTGAGGTACAATTTTCTCACACAGACACACATATATATTATTACCACAATGGTAAAAAAAGTCACCAACAAACAATGAATACGCTGTTGGATATGCCTGTCTCCATGAATGTCTCTTTTCTTTTTGTATATGGAATTTTGTTTTTTGGGTATTCAAAGTTTAAAAGAGAGATAATTCTAATAGATATAAGTAAACTTTAAATTTCTGACTACTATTTGACTGTTAGAGAAAGATGTCAAACTCTATCTTACTAAATATTGCATTCAATAACTCACATTATGTAACATTCTTTAAACAAAATTGCTATTTTCTCAAGTAGATGGGACACTTAGGGTTGTTTGTTTCGCGTAAAAGATCATAAAAGACCATAATTCGTAAATGACTTGCAGTCTAATTACAACTACGATATTTATTTGGATCATAATTTGTAAAAAACTTATACAACCCAACTACCACTCACTTGCAATCTAATTACCATTCACTTATAACTCACTTACAGTTAATTTTGTAGTCATGCAAATTTGTATTATTTTTTATATTAATATTAATTTTTAATATTTAACATTTTTAGTATTTATTTGCAATATTTAAATCACCAAATAGTTAATTTTGTGGTCAATTTTTTCACTTAAGAGTACACATTATGACAACCAAATACCGTAAAACACAATACACTTTCCCACTTAAAACTTTACCAAATACCGTGAAACTTACATGCATGTAACTCATTTACAACTGTAAAAGAGTAAAATCAATTACGACTTACGAATTACGATCAATTACGACAGTCAAACAGACTCTTAGAAGAGATCAACACAGAAACTGATTCAGCTATTTACTTGAAGAGATCGGCATAGAAACTAATTCAGTCGTTCTTAAAAGTAAAAAAAACCATTATTTCATCGTAATTATTTATAATGATATAGATGTCTATAATGGGAATTGGAAAGAGCATATAGAGAATTAAAGAGATAGCCTTGTTTACACAATCTGGATGTTTTTACTTTGTCTGAATCCAACTACATTGATTGGGGTATTCCTTGGCGAGCGCATGATGCTTTTTCAGTGTGAACGTGAATGTAATAAGAATTTCAGTGCGAGCGTAAATGTGATATGGCAATAAAAGAAAATAAAAAAGTAATATGTTGCTTCTATCAAAAGTTGAACTTGTGACATCTAATAACTTAGATTTATAAGTTGTCATTTGAGTTAGAGCTCCATTTTTTAATATTAGAAAAAACAATTTAAGAAAAAATATTATATATATATAAAACTATTACAAACTATATGTATTATTTCATTATTTTATAAAATTCAGCGTGGACATCCGCTCATACTAGACTGTGTGTGGATGTACGCTCATACTAGACTGTGTGTGGATGTACGACCATACCGACCCTGAGTACCCCACAAGGGGCTTCTCCAATGCGGGAGACAACATTTGTAGTTATAATTGCAGCATGTGCTGTATTTGAGCTTCTTGTTACATTATAATCCCTTTATCTCACCCATGAGTTATCAACACTCATTCCATCTTATGAATAAGTTTCATTATAGCACTACAAAAGAGAATGAGCTACGTCATTGACAATCAACCCACTACATTCAAAAAAAAAAAACCCATCAGTTTCAAATGGTTCCTAGAAACTCTCAGAAACTCGCTCCTCCTGATCCACCGCCTCTCTTTGCTCCTCCTCCATCACAACCACTGAACCAATCTCCGATCATCATCCTCCTTGATGAGGATGGTTATTCTTCTTCATATAAGGCTGCTTTTGTGTCCAAAACCACCATCGGTTGCGTCAGATCTACCCTGATCAAGTTAGGGTTTCGGCTAGTCTGGTTAAGGAGCGATCCCTGTTAGCCCGGAGGCCTTCCTCTCTAGTTTTGATGATGATTACTCATGTATGTAGTTATGTTTACTAATTATCTTGTGATTTTAGTTACAGATCATTAAGTAAGATATTAGTTGGTGATTGCTTCAAAAAGAGGAGTTTGGAAGCCTTCACTTGGTGATTCCAGGGCCCGAGCATCAAGATCATACATAGCCTTGCTCGTTGGAACACGGAGTTTGGACCGAGTCGACTTGAAGATGGAAGATCATCAAGAAGACTTAGGTATCCATAGTTTAGTTTGAGTTTTAGATCCATGTGTAAAGATAAGAATAGTTGATATGCTCAAGTGCACAACACACACAAGTTTTATGTTTTGGAATTGATTTTCATGAATAGATTGATCAAAACAAGTTTACATGGTTTATATGTATAGTAGATGTATTCTAGTTATACATGCATGCTTAAACTTCTTATACAAACTTATTTTGACTTTCCTATTCATGTGTTGAAAATCCAAGTTTGATAAAATACAAGTTTTGTTTTGGTAAAAATGTTATGACACAAAAATAGTTTCATATGCTTGATATTTGAGCTAAACTTTTTATCACATGTTTATATATCAATGCAAAATGATAAAAAAACTTTTTGGAGATTTTTACAAGAGATAAAAGAATTTTTAGAAATATTTTTAACATGTATTTCTGTCCTAGATTTGTGGCTGACAGGCCAGGTCGGCCGACCGCACGGGTCGACCGCACCAAAGGCCGGTCGACCCTTGCGGTCGACCGACGTGCACAGGCTTGTGCACGTTTGGCAGACACAGGGACGGTCGGCCGGGCGACCGACCGGACCAGAGAGCTTTGCTCTCTGTATCTGGGCGGTCGGCCGTGCGGTCGACCGGGTTGCCCCAACAGTCACATTTCTGACCGTTGGCGGTCGGCCGGGCCGGCCGACCGGTAGCCTATCAGGCTGCCAGATCAGCCTAACGGCTAATTTTGTTTTGGGGCTATAAATACCCCATCTCTTCATGGTTTTAACCAAGATTTGAAGAGCCAAAATTTCTCTGATATTCAAGTGTTTTAAACAAGTTTTCAAAAGAGTTTAAGTGCCAAAAAGATCTATCTTTATTTTGTTTTAGGTTTTTGAAAAAATAAAAGAAAAGAGTATTTTGGGAGATTTGTCTTGGTTTTCATTTTCTATCTTTTACAAGAGTTTTCCCAAGTATTTTTCTTTGAGTTTTTATTTTTCAAACACCTAGTTTTCCACACTTGAGCTATATCTTCTATCCTAATCTATTTAGAATCTTTATTTTGTGGAAAAGAGATTGTTTGAGGTTGTTGCAGCCTTCAAGTTGTACACCCTTACTTTTGTTGTATCCCTCTTTGGTAGAGGTTGATCGGGTGATTGGTTTGCTCCCTCTTTTGTGAGGTGGAGTTTGGTTCGTATACCCTCTTCGGTAGAGGTGTTTGTTGTGGTTGTTTTGGCTACGGGCCTACCCCTCGGTTGTGAGGCGGTGTTTGAGAGAGGAGTTTGGTACTCCCTTTGTTGTAACAAATCCTCCTCGGTGGAAGTTCCCTCGGTGGGAGTATAGTGGATTAGAAATCCTTCTCGGTGAAGGCGGGGACGTAGAGCTAGGGGCTCGAACCTCGGAACATATCCTTGTGTTTGCGTTTGATCCATTGTCTCTCTAACTCTCTCTCTCTCTCTCTTTATTGTGCAAAGCATCATTCATTTCATATCATTCATATTGCTTGTGTTGTGCCTTGCATTATTTCATATTGCTATATCTTGTATATGCTTGGTTATTTGTGTGTGCCTCACTTGTACTTAACCACAAGAGCTTCATATAGCACCTCAACCCATATCTAGGGGAATCGAGAGGAGTTAGTCCAGAGCCCTTCACGGGGAATTCGGCTACACTTGTGTGTTGTACTAAGTGTGTTGCAAATTAGTTTTAATCTTCCGCATTTAGCGCATTTAGTTTCTAGATTAACATCATCACCTATTCACCCCCCCTCTAGGTGATTTACAATTGGTATCAGAGCCTACGCTCCTGATACTTAGGCTTAACATCCTAGGAGTGAGATCCTTATTTTGCTAATCTACCATTTGTATTTGCACATTTGTTTGCTTGCACACATATAGTTTGGACCCATGGACTTCATGACCCCACCTATGTTTGACCCTTCCAACATTCTTATTTGGAAGACTAGGATGTCCATCTATTTACAAACCCTAGGTTATAAGGTTTACCTTGCCATTACCAAGGAATCCTTTCTTAGTGATAGCAAGCATATAGGGGCCAATGCACAAGCCCTTGAGGCCATTAGAAGCACACTTCCTAAAGAATATCTTTTGCTTGCTTTTAACTTTGATTCCACATTTGCAGTGTGGAATATGTTGACAACCACAACCACCACCTCCAAGCTTCAAGTGCCAATTCAACAAGAGGAGGAATCTAGTGGAGAATTCGAGCCACAATAATGCCATATGATCCAAGGGAATGACTCCCTTGAGGTACAATCGGAAACTCAATTAGATTTTTGATTCTAGTTCTTCATATGATGAAAATATTGATGCCCATGCTTTGAATGAAGAACTCTCAATTGTTTGTGAAAAACTCCTTGAAAAATATAAAGTTTTGAAAAAGAAAACTTGTAAAATAAATAAAGAAAAAGAGGATTTGTTTTCAAGACTTAAGTTGGTTTTGCAAGAGAAGGAAGAGGTTTCTAGTGAATGTGACTCACTTAGATCTCAACTTGATCTTGCACTAAAAGAAAATAATTTTTTGAAATCTAAAAATGATTGTGAAACACTTTTAAAGAAAAATGAAAATTTGTCTTTAAAAGTAGATTTTGTTTTAAAAGAGAATGTTATTTTGAAAAATAAAATAATTTCTATTTCAAATGATCTAGATGCATGTTTAAAGAAAAATGATTTTTTGCAAAATAAGATTGTTGCACATGTTTGCCATGCTAGGGTAGTATCACACACTTCACCTATTGCATGCCACACTTCTTCTTTGATTAAAAATGATATAAATATTTTGAAGAAGAGTGTAGATTGTTTGGGCTCCACTTTGAGCCAATGTGTTATGGGCCATACACGTTTGGAAACTTTGTTTCGAAAGAAATAAGTTCCATCTATTATGCATGCACACACTCCACGGCATACACATGCTCCTCACGGACACCATCATCACTTGTATGCTCATGTGTATACTTGTACACATTGTGGACGTAAGGGCCACCTTACTAAATTTTGTTTTGATAGACTACATGATGTAAATTTGGCAAATAATTTTGTTTGGGTTAGGAATGATACTAACCCCCATGGACCCAAAAAGTTGTGGGTACCAAAGACCACCCCTCTTGTTTATGATGTAGGTGTGGGCTCTCGCATGACGTGAGAGTAGCCGTACCTTGGAGTGGATGCGTTCCGTACTTAAAGGAGATTATTTGGATGCATCACTTTCAAGGGAGGTTTGGTGGGAAGACCACCATGTTTTGGAGACAAGGAGAGTTGCTTCTTCGGTTTTGGTGACAATCCTTTACTCCCGTTTATTTACATGCTTTTCATATTCATTGTTTATAACATGTCTTATTATTTATAGATTATTATGTAAATGCCATGATTATTAGACTCTTGACATACATGTATAGCCTTTTGAGACACCCATGTTTAATATGGACCATTATTTTTGTGTTCTCACCATTTGTTTAGCTATCATGTTCATCATAGGTTTAATAACATGTGGATTTTCTTAAATAATCATGTTTATGTTTATCATGTTGATTTATGATTTGTTTGATGCTTCATGATTTGAATATATGTTTAAATGTTAGTTTTCATTAAGACTAGGATTTATACTTGTGCATATAGTGGGCCACAAATAAATCTATATATGTTTGAGCTTGAATGCTTATTTGAACCCATTAGATGTGCTAGTATAGTCTAGTTTTGATGATTCATACATTTTAAACTTGTATTCCCATTTTTGAATTTGTTTTATGATTCTTATTTAAACTTCATGTATATGTATATTTTATCCAAATTATTGTTATACATATACATCCTTTGAGCCACGTGCCTTCATGCATATATCTTTGTGGACTCGTTGTGTTTGGATATGTATGTATACTTTAGTTTGTATAAGACATACATATACCTTGAAGATTAAATAGTTTTGATGATTTTCATGTTTTCATGTTTCAAGGAATATTGAGCTTATTATCCATCTTTCATGATTATGATCTTCACATCTTACTTGTACACTCACATTTATTGTTTATTCATGTTTTGTTTTCATGAGTCATATTTATGCTTAATTGATTATGAGTGTTGACTATTTTGTGAATTTCATGTTTATGAAAAATAATTTTGTTTTATTCCTTGCTTGAAGGATTTCGTACTAGTTTACAAATTTTTCATATAACTAGTTACGGTATTCTTCATTTTGGTAGAGTTTTCAAGCAAAGCTTATTTTCAAATCTATTTTTGAAAACCCCTACCTTCCATGGGAGGTTGGATGGGAGATCATGCTCATGTATGCCTTATATTGAAAATCATTTTAACTTGAACATGATTGGGTGGTAGTTATATGAGATATACACTTGATCATTATTGTTGTTTCAATTGGTATCATTGAAATTATTTCAATTGGTATCAATTTTGACCTTTCTTGTATACTCATATATGTTTGTATGTATGAATGCTTTCAATTCCAATAATATCAATTTCAATTGGTATATATTTTTTCATACATATATATGTTTGTGTTTATGCTAAAGCTTGAGGTTTAACTTTGTTTCAATTGATTCAATTTTCAATTGGTATCTTATTACAAGCTTATGCATGTGTTTTGTTGGTATTTCATAAAGGGGGAGAAATTTGATTTTCATATTTACAATTGGTATTTGTATTTCCACTCCCTTACTTTATGATAGAAAATAAAAGTTTTTAATTGATATCATATACTTAAAAATTATACTCTCTTTTGATATCAAGATGTTTATTTGAATGTTTTTAAAATTGGTATCTCAAATTTTTGTTTTAGAAAATAAATACAAAATTTTTGATTTATATTGCATATATGCAAGGAGAGCTTAATATCTCTTCTACATATAAATTCATGATGAGTGTATCTTGTATTGAAGAGCTTGACATCTCTTCTTTATGTGGTACACGTGTGTAGGGGGAGCTTCACATCTCCTCTTATGTATTGCATAGTGTACGTTATGTGAATTAGGGCTTGTCATCCCTCCTTCATGTAATGTATCTATGTAGGGAAGCTTCACATCTTCCTCTTCATGAATGTATATCGCATATAACATTTGTTGATTGATCTATGTTTACTTTCAATTGATATCAAGATACTACTTTGATATATTTTCAATTGATATCTTAATTGATTGTCACCCCTTATTTTCATAATTTGTGTTCTAGACAAAAAGGGGAGAACATTGTCTTTATTAACCCTTTTGTTAATTCGTTGTTTCGAACAAAAAGGGGGAGAAAAATTTATTGATTTGGTTTTTCTTTTACCCCTTATTGATGATTATTTCTTTGTATTAAAAAGGGGGAGAAGATTTGTTTTGTTTTGATTTTTACCCCTTTGTTGATGATTGACAAAAAGGGGGAGAAAGATTTTGAGTTTGTTTGAGTTTTATATATGCATATTTATGTTTTGCATATATTAAGTTTAATTTAGTTTAATTTTAATTGATATCTAGAGCATGTTTTGTTTTTGAACATTTTATTGTGTATCTAGAACCTTTTATTGTTTATGCATATCTATGCATTCATGTTTAAGAGCCTTCATTGCATATTCATTATGTTTATTTGTTTATGCATGAGTTAAGGGGGGAGCTTCTTTGAAGCTTAACTTTAATCCATGCATATATAACTCCATGAGTTTTGTCATCATCAAAAAGGGGGAGATTGTTGGCCCGGAGGCCTTCCTCTCTAGTTTTGATGATGATTAACTCATATAGTTATGTTTACTAATTATCTTGTGATTTTAATTACAGATCATTAAGTAAGATATTAGTTGGTGATTGCTTCAAAAAGAGGAGTTTGGAAGCCTTCACTTGGTGATTCCAGGGCCCGAGCATCAAGATCATACATAGCCTTGCTCGTTGGAACATGGAGTTTGGACCGAGTCGACTTGAAGATGGAATATCATCAAGAAGACTTAGGTATCCATAGTTTAGTTTGAGTTTTAGATCCATGTGTAAAGATAAGAATAGTTGATATGCTCAAGTGCACAACACACACAAGTTTTATATTTTAGAATTGGTTTTCATGAATAGATTGATCAAAACAAGTTTACATGGTTTATATGTATAGTAGATATATTCTAGTTATACATGCATTCTTAAACTTCTTATACAAACTTATCTTGACTTTCCTATTCATGTGTTGAAAAATCCAAGTTTGATATAATACAAGTTTTGGTGTTTGGTAAAAATGTTATGACACAAAAATAGTTTCATATGCTTGATATTTGAGCTAAACTTTTTATCACATGTTTATATATCAATACAAAATGATAAAACTATTTTTGGAGATTTTTACAAGAGATAAAAGAATTTTTAGAAATATTTTTAACATGTGTTTCTGTCCTAGATTTGTGGCTGACAGGCCAGGTCGGCCGACCGCACGGGCCGACCGCACCAAAGGCCGGTCGACCGACGTGCACAGGCTTGTGCACGTTTGGCAGACACAGGGACGGTCGGCCGGGCGGCCGACCGGACCAGAGAGCTTTGTTCTCTGTATCTGGGCGGTCGGCCGTGCGATCGACCGGGTTGCCCCAACGGTCACATTTCTGACCGTTGGCGGTCGGCCGGGTCGGCCGACCGGTAGCCTGTCAGGCTGCCAGATCAGCATAACGGCTAGTTTTTTTGGGGCTATAAATACCCCATCTCTTCATGGTTTTAACCAAGATTTGAAGAGCCAAAATTTCTCTGATATTCAAGTGTTTTAAATAAGTTTTGAAAAGAGTTTAAGTGCCAAAATATCTATCTTTATTTTGTTCTAGGTTTTGGAAAAATAAAAGAAAAGAGTATTTTGGGAGATTTGTCTTGGTTTTCATTTTCTATCTTTTACAAGAGTTTTCTCAAGTATTTTTCTTTGAGTTTTTTGTTTTCCAAACACCTAATTTTCCACACTTGAGCTATATCTTCTATCCTAATCTATTTAGGATCTTTGTTTTGTGGAAAAGAGATTGTTTGAGGTTGTTGTAGCCTCCAAGTTGTACACCCTTGCTTTTGTTGTATCTCTCTTGGTAGAGGTTGATCGGGTGATTGGTTTGCTCCCTCTTTTGTGAGGTGGAGTTTGGTTCGTATACCCTCTTCGGTAGAGGTGTTTGTTGTGGTTGTTTTGGCTACGGGCCTACCCCTCGGTTGTGAGGCGGTGTTTGAGAGAGGAGTTCGGTACTCCCTTTGTTGTAACAAATCCTCCTCGGTGGAGGTTCCCTCGGTGGGAGTATAGTGGATTAGAAATCCTTCTCGGTGAAGGCGGGGACGTAGAGCTAGGGGCTCGAACCTCGGAACATATCCTTGTGTTTGCGTTTGATCCATTGTCTCTCTAACTCTCTCTCTCTTTTTATTGTGCAAAGCATCATTCATTTCATATCATTCATATTGCTTGTGTTGTACCTTGCATTATTTCATATTGCTATATCTTGTATATGCTTGGTTGTTTGTGTGTGCCTCACTTGTACTTAACCACAAGAGCTTCATATAGCACCTCAACTCATATCTAGGGGAATCGAGAGGAGTTAGTCCAGAACCTTTCACGGGGAATTCGGCTACACTTGTGTGTTGTACTAAGTGTGTTGCAAATTAGTTTTTAATCTTTCGCATTTAGCGCATTTAGTTTCTAGATTAGCATCATCACCTATTCAACCCCCTCTAGGTGATTTACAATCCCATCCATGGTCCTCTCTTTGATCGGGAAATTTCTAGGCCCCTCTCTCACTACAAAAAAAGTTCTCCCTGCTCTCTCTTGAAATAGTCACCGGAGTTCGATCGGGAAATTATTTCAATGAGCTACAGTTTCTTCCTATTTCGATTTACTTCTGCTGCTGATTGTGACGCTGTGCTCAATAATGGCCCCTATGTTGTGGATGATGCAACCTTGTGCCTTGAGCCTTGGTCACGGACGTTTATGTCGTCCTCTCATCGCCTCCCTTGTACTGTTTTGTGGATGCGCTTACCTCTCCCAACTGTGTGATGAAATGCCCCTATCCTTCAACTAATTATCTCTGCTGCTGGTAAGTTCGTGCGGATGGACGAATCTGCTTGTTCCAGGAGCTGAAGTTCTGTTGGAAGGCGTCGAGGTTTCCCATATTCTGGCAACGATTTGAGTGTGAGTACGTTCATTTGTTTTGTCCTCGTTGTGGATGTGTTGGCCACTGTCCACCTTATTGTAAGTCCCCTTATTCTCCGATTACCCCCTCAGCTTCGTCACATTCTGATCCCAACTCAGTTACTATCGGGGATATCCTTATGGATCTTGCGGATGACTTACAAAGCTAACATGAGAATTTTATATCTTGAAAACTGTATATGAATTGGCTACCAAAGAGGCTGCCTTAAGTGTTATTTGACTCATAATGTCGCCAATTAATCTGACTCATATATTATTTGTGCTCTATTTTTAACCCTGAGAGAAAAATTTTAGTGTCCTTTCACTGGTTTGCAAGGAGTTGGCACAGCAATCTCTACGAGGAGTGGGCCTCAGCCGTTGGGCTTTATCTTTTAAAAGGTTTCAACTAAGAAAAACTGTTACTTATTATTATTATTTTTTTATCTGAGAAGCGGGGGTAATATTTTCAGGAGGGATCCCCTTCGGTGGTTTTCCTGTACCCTTCAATCAATTTAAAGGCTTAACTGACAGGAACGCAATGTTTAACATATTCCTTTTGACTTTTGGAATTTAGACCCAGTTTGTCAAGGCCCAACCGGTCTCTTTTGTAGCCACTCTAGCTATTGACTCGGCCCATATTATAAGCTATATTCTTCAATTGCAATTAAACAACGAACCCCAAATTTTAGAGGTTGAACATAATAAGTTATATTTCTACTTTTATTTTGACGGCTTAATTTCAGGAAGCTAAACTTTCACAAATTTCAAAGAACTGTCAAAAACTTTAGAAACTGCCATTATTTTTTTTTTTAAAAAATATCCTAAAATTTCAAAAAATTATCATGAAAAAGGCATAGTTCAATGTAGTTTTATGAAAGAATTAAGGACGATAAATCAGATCCATGCCACTTATATTGGGCCAGACTGAAGAGCCCACAAGCTGGAACCGGCCCATCATCATCATACCTTAGGCCCAGTAGCAGCAGTCAATGGCATCCCCATCCCTCCCACGCGCTCTCGCTCTCTCTGACTTCTCGCCACAGCTGTAGAGGAACAGTATAGAGTACACTGCCGCCGACATCTGAATCTCTGCAGCTGCGACAAAGTATTAACTAATTTCCTTACAATCTCACTAATTGCGAACGCGCACTCTCTCTGTTTGTCTCGATCTCTCTCTGCGCGCATCAAAGTTTCCATTTTTAGCTTCTTCGTCCCTCTCGAATCCGAGCTCGAAATCGGCGATCCCTAGGGTTTTGCCTCCCGCGCAATCTTTGGACGCGCGGAGATCTGAGCGCAAGCGAACGGTAAGATCACTGATCCAATCTCCCCCCTTTAAAACACTTCGATCGATGAGAAAAAGCAAGCAGTTTCTCTAGAGATCTGAGCGTGTTGAAGCTCACCGAGGGTTTGTGTCGCCATTAAATTGCTTTTGCTTCCACTGTCGCCGTTAATTGGATCTTTCTTCTACGGGTCATAAACCCTAAAACGATGTGTTTGGACTCTAAAATCTCTAATCAGTTATCTTGCATTGTGAATCTCTGTAATATTGTGGCTGTTGGATCTGTTGCTGTTTGGCTATTTTGGTCTATTTGTTGCCGGGTTTGACTATATATATATATATATATATATATATATATATATATATATATATATATATATATATATATATATATATATATATATATATATATAGTAAAAACTTTGCCTACAAAACTTTAGAGGGATGCTTCTGAGTTTCATGGGCTTAATTTAAGTGAATATTAAGGTAGGTTTGTTTTGGGCACCAACTGGCATTCCTTTTTCTATCTCAAGGTAGTTTCGTGTGCATGGACAGAGATTTGGATTGATTGCTGTTTTAATTTCGACCAATATTTCTTGAGCCTTCTCAATTTAGTTTACTAGTTATAGCTGACCCCATTTTGATGGACAATGCTTAAACGATAAATGATGATGATTTTAATGTATCCTTCTTCTCAATTTGAAGTTATGGACGACAGTTGGCCTTGCTTTGATGGGAAATTTCTAATGATGATGATAATGGAAATTCCTAATGATGATAATTCAAGAATACACTTACCTTTGTGTAGTTTGAACTTCTCGTTCTATTTCTAATTTCATAATATTAAGCGTTTAAACACACAGCCATAATCTTTAATGCATGGACGTGTTTCTATTCAGGATATGAGATGGCAGTCATGACTAAGATGGTCTTAAAGAGCAAGTTTAAGTTGTGTGCACTTGTGGGAATTGCCATATGTGTGCTGTCTTTGCTGGCACACCTACTCCTTGCGGATTATTCTATAGGGGATTTATACCTTACAAGTTGCGGGTGGATGATTTTTATCCAACAGGAAAGGTATAAATTCTTTTATCAATATTGAAACCACTACCATTTCTAACACAACTTTGCTGTGACTGTTTATGGTTAACCAAAATTTCAAGTTGTTGCTCTACTAAATTCCAGTACATGCACACATAGTTAAGCCTTTGGAGTGACTTTTATGGTGGGGGCACAGTCATTGTTGGTTACAGCCATCTAATGATTTTCTCAATGCTGACATTCCAGATTCATCAATATAGAAAGCTATGGGGTTCAGTAAACTCTTTGGAGGCCTTGCAACCATATGCTAACCCTAGAAGCACCTATCCAGGTACTACCTGTTCTTATTCCTTGATTTATTTCATTGGATTTTTAATTTCTTTTCTAGTTGGCATGATCAATGAATAAAAGCTCATTGCGGATAAAAAATTTCTCTCAACAACTTTTAGGCAACGAAATTTCCATCAACAAGCTATGATGCATGGACATGGGCACGGGACACGACACGGACATGGGACACGGCAAAATCCAAAAAATTAGGATACGGGGACACGACAAGTAATATTTTATTATTATTATATAGATAAATTTATAAAATATCAATCAATAAATTAAAATATCAATCAACAGGTGTACAAGATATTAATCATAAGTTTATAACAAAATTATAACTGGAGATCATAAGTTCATAAGTTATCAACTAAGTTAACGAAGAAACTATTATATAAGTTCAAAACAAAATTACAACCGGAGTCATATACCAAGGATCAAGATGAAGTTGAAGCTAGTCCAATGACTTCTTCATTTACATTATCTCCTTATCTATCATCGGCAAACAACACAGCCTCCATCGTGGGTTCATCAAGAGAAAGAGTAGTAAAAATCTAGAATCCTAGCACCCTGAAATGAGTCAAAGCCATCTCTGTCAATATCTCACATTCTTATTTCTTCTTCATTATATTTGTCTGAAGGTCGAGAAAGCAAACTGAGGTTGTTATGCACATACATTAGATCTTTTGCTCGTGCCGTAATTTGTTCCTCTTTAAGGATTAGATAAAAGAGTATGTACTCCAATTCCTTTCACAACAAGAGGGGGAACATGGTTGACCTAGAAGCTTTAAAGCCAACGCTTGTAAATTTGGAGTTGAGGAACCATAAAGAATCTACCAACACTTCGGATCCACAAATCCTCCATCAGGAAGAGAATTTGGATCGGCAAAAGCACCCAAAGCACCTAAAAATCTAGCATACTCCATGCTCATCGGCCGCCGTTCATCGGAGTTGGGATAGTATCTCTTCAAATACTTCTCTTTCGGAAGATTTCCTCATCTTGATGGGGAGCTTGTCGAGTTATATTCTTATTAAACCAAATATCATGATAATACTTATTAACATAAAGAATAACCGCATTAAAAAATAACCACATTAAAAAAATATGAAATGAATTATAACATAAACTTAGATATTAGCTTGGATTCAAAGAGTGTGCCAAACATTAAAGTGGTGTGTTACTCTCATGGTTCAAAGACTCGGCTGAGTCGGAGACAAGTCGGCCGAGTCGTATCCGTCCCGGCCCGCTCCGAGACGAGTCCGAGTCACGAGTCGGTCGACTCAACTCAGAGGAGATCGACTCGGCCGAGAATCGGAGTTAACTCAGTCGACTCGGTCGATTCACGACTGAATCGGTCATGACTCGGCCGAGTCGGCTCGAAACGTATATTTACCCGTGACGAACGAGTATAAAGAAAAAAAGAAAAAGAAAAAAAAAACTTACCTCTCTCTCGCTCAGATCTGGAAATCGCCGCCGCTGCCCGATTGTCGCCGCTCAGATCTAGACTCCGCCGCCTCCCGATCGCCGTCGGCCGCTCCTCCCCAGCCCCAGGTGATGTTCCTACCTCTCTCTGTCTCTTTCCCTCTCCCTCCCTCTGTTTCTCTCTCCCCCCTCCCTCTGTCACCCGCTCTCTCTCCCTCTCCCTGTCTCCATCTCCCGTCTCTCTCTGTCTCTTTCCCCTCCCCCTCCATCTCTCTCTGTTTCCGATCTCTCCCCCCTCTCCCCCCTCCGAGGTATAAGAGAAGCAGCAGATGATGATGGTGGTGGTAAAGATGTGAGGGTTTTATCTAGTTCTAGTAGTGATGATGGTTAAGATGGTGATGATAATGATGACAATGATGGCGGTGATGGCAGCGGGGGTGATGATGACAATAATGAGGGCAACAATAGTGCTGATGGAGGAACTTATAGTCTTGAAGGTCATATGCAAATGTTGAGTTTGACATCAGGCCAACATTATGGTGTGACATATGTCCATGACTACAGACCACAACTTGAGAGATATATGAGCACTAGTATCGGTTTATCTACTTACCGCAGAGATTATGATGATTTTGTATTTCATCGCAATTCAATATGAAAATAACTACATTAGCATCTATTTATGAATGTAGTTTGTGCAATTTACTATATTGTGCATGTATTTTGATATGCTTCTACCGACGACACGTGTATTTATACTTTCGTTTTATATTTAGTGTGCTAGGTGATATGTTTTGGACATGTGATACATGAATGTGGATGTCTACATTTTTTTAAAATTTATCGTGATTTTTTCAGAATTTTTTGAGCTTTCTATGTAGCGTTTTGCGCGTATCGCCCGAGACCGATCCAAGTCGCCAAGACCGATCCGTCTCAGTGCCCGCCGAGTCGGCGGCCGAGACCGCGACTGTGAACCATGGTTACTCTTGTTGCATCGATCTTCCAAGATTTGATGCAAAATATCATAAAAAGGTGATTGCTCATTTTCTTTTTTCTTTCCTGCCGATAAATAGCACTCTTAACCTTCTCGATCATTGTGTCCCACATGTCATATACCAAATAGCGTGTCGGTGTCGGTGATCATGTCATAAATTGGATCGGTGAAGGTTCCTTATTGTGGAGAGCAATGATGTAGTTTATCTTGTCCCACCATAAATCATCTAACACTTTCTCTTTAACAAATTGTGCTTGTCCCATATTATCATCCCTATACATGCTCCATTGATCACTAAGAACCAAATCTTGAAGGTTCCTTTTGATGACTTTAAACTTCTTCAACATGATAATTCAAGAAGCAAATCTAGTTTTTGCATCCGCAAGAAGCTTCATCTTGGAAGTCATTGAACATGACAAGCCTCATGAAATGGTTTATGATAAAATTCTTTATGATCAAGGCATCATTTGAGACCTCGGTGATCCAACTACATTGTTCATAAGCTACAACATTTGTCTCCGTGTTTTTAACCGCACAAATATTCTTAAGTGTAAGATTAAGAGTGTGCACTACACAAGGAGTCCAAAAGATGTTAGGATATTTGCTCTCCACAATAGCACCCACAACCTTGCATGCAGAAGCGTTATCGATATGCTTTGGATGACATTTTGAGCTCCAACATCTTTGATGCAATCTTCAAGTTTCTCAGCAATGTAATGCCTGTTTTTCGCTTCTCTCGGCATTTACGGAGTTCAAGAACATCGGGCCACTTTCGGTGACCACCATGGAATTAATGATAGGTCTCTTTTGCGTATTAACCCATCCATCACTACAAATGTAGATCCCTTTTTGCTTCCATGTGCTCCGATGGGCTCCACCAACTTGTCTACGTGAGACTTCTCATGTTGCAAGAGAGGTCCTCAAAGAGTTGTAACTGGGAGGTTTGTAGCCGACAATTGGATTGTTTGCTACAAATTTAAATACCTTGACATATCATGGATTCCTTTTCAAATTAAATGACAATCCATCGGTATAAAACATCCTGATAATAATGCAATCTAATTCATCCCTTGCCTCTTTATTGAATGCTTGATTCACGGTGTTGAACCCCATCCTCTTCGGTTCATTTAGACCACTTGTACTTCCACCGGCCACACTTGACGTTGAAGAAAAAGGCAATGTTACGTTCCTAGACATAAAAGCCTTCAATCTCAGTTCTGCTTGCTCCATCTTCTTTGTCATGCCCTTTGTGTTGTGGGATTTAACCGTTGCACACATTTTTATCCCTTGTCCGCTTATCCGCATGAGGGGCCTTGAATCTTGAGTATGATTCATTGAATGTATCAAGGCATTAACTACACTTCCATTGCCAATTTTCTCCTCCCCTTCCAAATTTTTTCATTTTAGTTACATACTTTTAAAGTGGTGTATGATCATCCATTATTCCACTTGAAGAACCTTCCATTGAAGTCGTATTGCTTTAAACACAAGTACATAACAACAACACAACAATGTAACTATACACATCAATTAAACACAACTACACACTCTAAACACAACAACACAACAATAACAACACAACAATATAAATGCTCTCTCACTTTCTCTGTGCTCTCACTTTCTTTCCTTTCTGTGTCTGCTTTCTCTCGCCTTCTCTCTTAGTTCTCTCTCGACCTCTCTCTTCTCTCTGTCGAGATATCAGGGAGATCGAGATCAAGAGAGCAAAGAGAGGTCGAGAGAGCACAAAGAGGGGTAGATCGAGAGAGAGCAGAGAGCATAGAGATCTGTAGAGAGTAGAGAGCAGAGAGGGCAGATTGAGAGAGAGCAGAGATGGAGAGAGAGATCTGTAGAGAGAGGTAATTACGTCAGATCCACCACTAGCGACGATCAATGACGACGACAACAAGCGCCACCACCAGCGACGGCGACGAGATCCGCCACCACCACGACGAGATCCGCCACAACCAGCGACGACGACGAGATCCACCACCAGCGACGACGACAAGATCCACCACGACGAGGTTCGTTGCCTTCTTCGTAGAATAAAGAGAGAACGATTGTCACCTTCTTTTTCTTTGTAGAATAGAGAGAACGATCGAATGTGGGTGGTGGATTGGGGATTTAAGGTTTTATTTGTTATCGGGTCGGGTTGGGTCAGGTTAACACAATTTTGTAACCAAGATTCGAACGCGGTTCGGGTCGGGTCTGGCTGTGTCCGATCCATGTCCGACCTGTCTTTTGACCATGTCAGGCGAGTCAACCTAGTTGACCCGAATCAGACACTGTCAAAACGTGTCCGACACGTGTTGGGCACGTGCCCATCACTTGCTCGACACGGACACGGCACTGCTTTGCGCGTGTCCCTGCTTCATAGTCAACAAGTTTCGGCTACAGAAAACATTCATTGTATCTGAACTATAAATACCTTTATTAGCTGATAATCTAAGTTAATCCTTTGTAAATAGCCTTGGGGCCTTTCTACAACTATTCAATTAGGAATGCCTATTATATGCTCTTAATGCATAAAAAGTTTAGTCGTCAATTCTGCTGATCGGCAAGGATAAATGTGAGAGAATCAATTAATGATAAAGTGCATTTTAATATGTTACTAAAATTTGTTTTTGCTTTGCCATTATTGCCAAGCCCCTGGTCAGAATATCTACATAGAGTAAAATACAAATATGCTGATTTTAACATGAATTTCTATGTGTGATTATTGAATTCTTCTCAATATTTTAGAATTAAGACTATTCCTTTTCAATGAAATATAACACTAGTGCAATAGCTTTGTACATAACATTTATGATTTTCTTATCATTTGAGATAATGGAAAAATCTTTTGCACTAGTTGTGGGTGAGAAGGGATTTGAAATCATGTCTTATCTATGTCCATGCTTCCTAGGAGAACAAAATCAACACAACAAATCACTCTGCGGGACTGATCTCATGATGCAATGTTGGGCTTTTGGTGCTTTAGGTTTCCAGATGTGGAGCCCAACTATCAGATTTAGCGGAACCCTCAAAGCAGTAATAATTGTTGGCTGGTTATGTACATGGCTCTCCTTAAGCATGATCCAGGAAGTTTCATATTTTCTGATGTTCTATGTTCTATTGTCATGTATTAAAAATCTAAGTCCTTACATGAAGTGATCATGTTGTGTTGATGAGCTGGTCAAAGTGAATGTTGATGGAAAATTTTGACGCTGAGAGTTAATGGGCTAGAGGGTCCGACTGGAAGAGCTTGGTTCTAGTCTAGTTCTATTTGTTAGGGCATGGTAGGTCTAGAAGATGTCATGATAGCATTTTGAAAGGATGAGGAGGCAACCTGTTCCTCTAGTGCTAGGAAAGTATTTGCATACAAATTCTTCTCGTTCAAATTCAATGCTAGGGCATCCATTTTGATGATCCACACTTTGAAATTGATCTACCATTATTTGAAGTGTCTAAAAACCAAAGGCGGTTATGAATTATTTCCTCGTGCATTAAGTAACCATAAAACAAATGATCAAAAGTTGTGACCTAAACAACTCACTACTTATGCCCGTCAGTTCTATGGCTAATTGATGCATGAGAAAATAAACTCATAGTCGATAAATTTTGATTTTTGGACATTCTAATTGATGTAAATCAACTTTAGCTAAGTGGATCGCCAAGGTGGACACCCTCATCATGAAATTTCAACGGAAGAATTGCATCCAAATTTTAGTGGAAGGAGCCAAGTCTCTATGTAGTGTGCTGGTTACAATGACAAATGCGATCGATTCCACAAGCATATGCCAATTAACATTGAAGTGTCCCCTTGACTGTTGTGTTATTTTCCAAACTTTTCTATTTAGATGTCAAAAGATCACTACAACAAGTTATAATCACTTGCATGTATGTAGTAATCCCGCTTTAACAATACCATGATGATTTTTGCCCTGAATATGTAGCTTGTGTCCTTGACGCATACTTGGATGTGGCAATAGCCCAAGTCCCGCTAGGTGCGCATATAATCAAATTGTACTTGTAATTTGAACTGTAAATCACAATGTCTTATGTTTAGTTAGGGATCAACCACATTAAGACCAGCCTGTATGTTACTCTTGGGAAATGGATTTTATGAGGATTTTATCGCACAAGGCAACATCATATTCGAGGTTTATGCCTATTCTCCTAATGATACTGACGAGGATATCACGTGCTGCATCCATCCCTTTAGATCTAGTTTATTTTTGCTTTATTTTATTTTGATTTTAGTTGTTTTTTTTCTTTTGAAATTTTGTACCACTTCAGTTATATTCTGAGAACCGGATTTTGTAAAGCCTATAAATAGGCCTCAAGATCTCTTTAGTAGCCAAATGAATGAATGATTAAATCCAAAATTTTTAGTTAAAATTCTTGAGATCTAATATTGAGATTGGTGTAAGGAGTGTGAAGCCCAATCTTGTGTAAGAGTGTGAAGCCCAAAATCTTATCAAGTTTTTGTTTATCTTTCATATTTCTTTATCCATTTTTTAAACCCTAGTTTTCCTCTTTTATTTGAATTGAAGGTGATTGTGATCCTCATATTTTACATCATTTTGGTATGCTATAGGTTTCAGTCTTTTTCAATTTTTTATAACCATTCTCCAAAAATCAAAACCCTAGATTTAGATCTCCCTCTTCTTTCTTCCCAAGTTCATATTTCTTAGATTTTGAAAAAAAGAGAAAAAAAATTTAAAACTCCAAAACCTTAGCTCTTTTTTTCCAAAACCGTAGCCCGTCTCTCCAATCTCTAGCTTTAAAAAAATATCTACTGTTCATCTCCCCAATCTGACCCCCACCAAAACCCTAACCCTAGCTCCAGGTCACGCCGCTATCTTTCCACCATCGCCGACCTCCTCCCTCTGCCTTCGCTACCGACATCGACATCGATCAATAACCTTACTGACATCAATGCGAACTCGCCTTCGCTCTCTCGCCTACATTGACACACTCGCCGACCTCCATCTAGATCTCATCGACAACCGGTCAGACCTCGTTGATTCAGACCTCGTTGATCCAGACCTCATCGTCGGCACCCTTGTCAACAGCAACCCACAACAACACCGCCAACTCCTCATTGTCGTCGTCACCAACACCTCATCGCCGCCCCGCAGACCACGAGATCGCGCTAATCTCATTACCATGACATCGTCCACACTTCCACCATCTCCGTCGATCTGATCTCATTGCCACCGCCTATTGCCGACATCACTAGAACATGCCAGAATTTACAGGGTAGCGAATATCTTAGATTCGAGTCGTTTTTGAGGACCCGAGCCAATGTCGGCTCCGTCGAGCTGCTCAACGGGGATGACCCTTAGCTGGCTCAAGACCACAACGTCAATTCGAGCCTAACTGACGCCACTGTTGATCGACTCAGTTGAACCGACCAAGAGTTGACTGAAGCCGATGCTGACGTCATTGGCTCACTCGAGCCGCCCTCGAGCCGATGGCTCAGACACGAGCTGATGGATCCGAGCAGAGTCAAGTTCACTCAGTCCTGACTCTGTCTTGACTTAATCCTGTCTTGGTCCCAACTCAGCAGGATTAGTTCAGTTGCCGTTTTGAGCCCATTTCAAGTCCGATTTGAGCCGTTTTTGAAGCAATCTTCTTCTAGTCACGTCAACCCGTGTTGCAGCTGTTTCAGAGCTTCTCTGCAAGATTTTCAGTCATTAGTTATGGAAAATTGTCTAAAGACTTTTACAAGACTTATGTTTTAGCGTGAACTACTCACCTCCTCGAGTGATATCATAATTTGATCCAATTTTAATTATTAATTTCTTGCAAATTTCAGGGTTGTACATTTATTTATAGTTTGTTATGCATAATTGTTAATGTTTATAGATCTTATTTGTTGGTTGCTTAACATCATCATTTAGGGTTATTTTTTTTGCATATATAGATTTAGCCTTTTAGGATTGCAATTTTCATCATTTAGTGCATGCATGTAGTTTTGTTTGAGTTTAGGAATTTTGCATAATCATCAACTTGTTTGTGTTCTTTTACATTGCAATTTGTCCTGGACTAAGTTGCAGATATGTTCGAGTTTAGCACGAGATTTAGGCGTCCCCAAGAGTCACGGAACACAGATGCACAATATTGCATTAGAGAGTGGAATTATTATGATTGGCGTGTTATTAAATCACAAAACAAGGATTCACAATATCGCACTAGAGAGTATAATTATAGTGATTGGTGTGTTCTTGAGTCACGAAACTCGGATTCACAACATCACACTAGAGTGTAAGTATTATGATTGGCATGTTGTTAGGAGAGAATAAGTCCAACGAATGAGCAGCGCAGTGGCTCTCGATTTTTATAGTAAACACGACCCTCGCGATTGCGATTGGATAGCGCACATGGACTACTATTTTGATTTGTATGATTTTTTTGATAATCATAGAGTCCGGTTTGCTAAGCTAAAACTAAAATATTCAGCTCAGGATTATTAGACTACTGTAAAAAGACAATTAGCGAGAAGAGACGTAGGATGAAATGAAGGAAAATTTTAAGAAATAATTATTCCCTTTTCTTATAGAGCCTGACTTTTAGAAGAATTGTTTTATCTACGTCAGTGAGACTTGTCTGTTATCGAATATAGGCTTAAATTTGATTAGCTTATAGTTAGATGTGGCTTTCAGATAGACCTTCTTCTTACTGTATATGTTTTATAACCGTTTGAGACTTGAGTTCAAAAAGTCATTAATCTTACAGAACATGAAATCTGTCAAAGAGACGTTTCTTTTGGCTTTAGAGATAGGATCGTCTCTTAGAGCACCTTTAATAGGAAGTCTACTTTCAAAATCAGAAAGCGGTGTTTCTATGTGTGAGGGATATGGACACCATGCTAATAAGTGCATCAAGTGTTCTAAGTGTGGAGAATTTGGACCTTATGATTACCAATGCCCCTCGAAGAGTCAACACATTGATAATGTGTGCAAATTGATGACATTAATAATTCAAAAATTGTCGAGGATGTCCACATTCCTTCTGAGGTTACTAATGATATTGTTGATGAGTTAGTAAAGTCTAGTACACCCGTACTTGATGAGACTCATGTTCATGAGGAGAGTATCAACTACTTCAGGATGTATTAGTAAAGTCTATACACCCGCACTTGATGAGACTCATGTTCATGAGGAGAGTATTAGTGACGTTCATGATGCATTAGTTGAGTCTAGTATACTCTCGCATGACGTTAGCTGTTCACTTTCTACATCTATGATAAAGGAAGAGATTGAGCACGAGATAATCGCTACTAGTGAGTCTTTAAGTGTCTTTCTATTGTTTGTCAGCTTACTCCTAGTGTTTCTCCTTTTAGTGATTATTTGGAGTTCTTTTCTGAGTTTTTTTAGACTTATGTTAGTCCTAGTAATGTTATACCATTAGAGGTGTTCGATGTACGTCCTTCTAAGAAATGAAACCTATATTTCTCAATTCTGTATCTGTAGGAGTTTTACCTAGTGAGTTTGTTGCATTGCATTTGCCTGAAACACATGATGAGACCCGTAAACAAAGAACAATTTGCAATGATGACTACAAATTTGTTGCCTATCCATCTAGTATATTGTAGGAATTTGCAGTTAAAAATGTGGTAATGGTTACAATTTACTCTGAGAGGTCCCTCTTGGAATTGAGTCAGTTGCACACTCGACGTACATGTACTATTAGAGTTCTGAGAAGGATTACTTTCATTACTGATGAGTTAGATATCTCATGGGATACTCGTGTCAGTTCGATTTTCAGTGGGACAGATTCGACTCTTTCTGCTGCATGTGCTTTTCCAGATTTACCATATCCTTTACGGAGGTCAGTTCCATATCCATTCTATGGTTCGGACTTGATGCACGACTGTTGGTTCCCTGATCGCCATCATAGCCTGATTGAGATGCTTGTGTAAGGGGTCTACACTCGACAGGGTCGAGTTTTTCCCACCCTGGGGAAAATGATGAGGGTATCACATGCTGCATCCATCCCTTTAGTTCTAGGTTATTTTTGCTTTATTTATTTTGATTTTAGTTGTTTTTTCTTTTGAAATTTAATACCACATCGGTTATATTCTGAGAACTAGATTTTGTATAACTTATAAATAAGCGCCAAGACCTCTTTGGTAGTTAGTGAATGAATGAATGATTAAATTCAAATTTTCTAGTTAAAATTCTTGAGATCTGGTGTAAAGGGTGTGAAGCCCGAAATCTTATCAAGTTCTTGTTTATCTTTCATATTTCTTATCCATCCTCTTAAACCCTAGTTTTCCTCTTCTATTTGGGTTGAAGGTGATTGCGATCCCCATATTTTACATCGGATATTAGGACCTTTGGCTTGAAAGATGGAATCATATTTTGTGCTTCAAAATGATGTTCAGTTTTTCCACTCTAGTTTCCATTTACACCTGCATTTTGATGCTCAGTTTACGTTTGCTGCAAAATAATTTTATTATCTCTCTGCTACAGTCCCAAGCAAGTCAAATGGCTTCATATACGTAAAAATTTATGGTGGATTCGATAAGATCAGATCTTCAGTAGGTTCTTCCACCTTGGTCTTCTCTCCTTTTGTTTTGGTTGGCTACTCTACTGTTATGTTAGATTATGACACATTTCCTTGTTTTCTAGATCTGTGATGTTGTCGCCATTTCCAGGCTGTTAAATGCTACTCTTGTCATTCCTGAGATTCAAGACAGTGTTCGCTCAAAAGGCATCAGGTTAAACCTTCAGTATTTTATTAAATAAGCTCCTATTGTGCCTGTTATTTTATAGCCTCAGCTAAAGCAGTGTTTCTTCTCTTTTTTCCTTTGTGTTGTGCTCCACAGTTCCAAATTTAAGAGTTTTTCATATCTTTACAATGAGGAGCAGTTCATAGCAGCACTTTCAAATGATATAGTTGTTGTGAAGAGTCTGCCAGATGATCTAAAGGAAGGTAGAAAGAAGAACAAGTTCCCCATATTATCACTTAGACGCTCAAGCTCCCCCAGTTTTTATATCAAGGAAATCTTGCCTAAACTGAAAGAAGCAAAGGTGGTTGGTTTTGTGATTGCTGATGGTGGATGCCTCGAGGTCTGATTTTCTCCCAACTTTATTATTAGAACTTGGAATATCAATGTTGTTACTTGAACCAGTCATTCATTTTTATTTGGCATCTCCTGAAAATTCCACTCAATCTTTCCATTGCTATAGAGCCATGCCACAGAATCAAGAGCATATATCAGAATATAACTCTGGAATTGATTTGGTATTCTGTATCTTGTACATGAGTTTGAAAATATGCATAATATGCATAACTAGTCAAGATAGCTGGATCCTTCATATTTTCATTCTAGAGTTTAAACAATGCTATATTGCAGTAGTTTTAACAGTTTTCTTCTAATATGTCACTCGAGATACTGTTAGAGAAGTCTTGCAACATCCAAGGAGGAGAAAAAGTCGAGGTATTTCGAATTGTTTGTTAACACGGACAAAGTAAGAGAAAACCTCCGTCACAAGAAAAAGGATTTATAAACTTTCTTGTGTTGTCTTGTATCAAAATAATGATGATTTTGATGTGAAACAGTGTACGCGAGTGGGTCAGAAATCAGTGATGTAATAAATTTTGCTACGTTTTACCAACTACTACGATCTTGAGTAGGAAAATAGTTTAAACAAATAATATAGTTGATGGATTTTAACAAATATTGCAATAATAGTTGTACCATTCTAAAGCTAAAATATACTGATGCAACAACTAGTTATGATGGCAAAAGATTGTACGATCATATATATAATCAGTAAACACAAGGTAGCAGAATCTCACAATATTTATGGCAGTAAATATAATTGATAAAATAATAGGGCAGATATCCAACCCACGAATAAATAGAACATGTGAAGAAAATTACCTACTGATGATTACAGAGATCTCACTGACTTGTAATGGGTTTAGATGCGAACCTCTCGTTGTCACGATCGTAACAGTATCAAGAATGCTTGAATCGGAGCCCAGATGCGAAAGTTACGACCTGTTGACGAAGCAATACTACTAACAGGTCTGTTTTGAAACCCATTGCCTTAGCACGTGGAATTTTGCTAATGTAGCAAATGGGCTGGGTTTCTCAACTTAAACCCGAAATTTCCTATTCCTTATTTGGATGCGTGTACGAGTTTGGATCTGAAATTGAAACCCAAATTCACTCTTTAATTCTCCTTCGTTCTGTGCTGTTGTTCAACGAACCCACGCAGTGGGTTTGCCTCGCGGTGGATCACGAGATCAGAGAGGAAGAGGCCGAGGAAGTCGGTGTCAGCGCGAGACGGCGTGGACGCGCTGGCATTGCACGGCTGTCGCTCGGTCAGCGATGGTGCGCAAGGCACGGCCGCGTAGTTCACACAGTGGTGAGATGGCCTTGGCTGCGGGGCTTCCAGTGCTTGAGGTCGAAGGCGGTTGGAGCGGTCAGTGTGAAAACGAGGCTAAAGTTGAAGGCATGAGGAAGATGAGGTTGGTGGTAGGGACGCAGTTGTTGGGTGGTGATGTTGAAGAAGAAAAACTGTGGGTGTGAACTGTGTACGTGAGAGAAAAGAGGGAGAAGTTGGGTTTGTTGGGCTTCTTGGCTGTTGAATTTCAGAAGAGGTGAAGAGGCTTGGGTTTGCTGTTGATTTCAGAGGGCATAAAGATGAGGGTGCTGTTGTTGTTGGAAGATGAGGAGAGGAAGAAGATGTTTGGTGAGGGCGGTTCGTGCTGGTGACTGGGGAAGAAGGAAAGAGAAAGGATAGGGATTCGGGTTTTCTTTAGAGGAGATTAGGAGTTTAATCCTAAAACAAATTTGATAACAAACTTTTTTTAAATATTCTTCATTGAATATTGTTGATACAATTGGGCCTTTATATAGGCTTTTACAAAATTGAGTTCAACTCAAACTCCAGCTCCTAATCTAAAGAATTACAATCCAAATAAAAAACTGAAAAAATACAAAAATAAAGAAAGAAAATAAAAAATCCTAATACTACTTCAACTTGGACTGGGACTTCTTGGATCCGTCTCTTCGGCTCTTTCATCCCGAGTAGATGTCTGCATCATTCTCCCCGAGTGTGAGAAAACTCGACTCCGTCGAGTTTAGATGGATTAGGTCTCTCATGCTCCATTGGATCAATCCTTTGCAAATCACCTCGATCTAGCTGTGAATCAACTATCAGTACTTTTCTTTTACAACGGTTTAAGTACCTGTGAGTTCCACCAGTTTTGATGGTGATAGTCTCATCCTCTAAAACGTTATCAACCGTCTCTGCTGTAATGGGATGAGTATCTGGGAGGGGTAAATGAGGGCCCTCAAAGAATGGCTTAGGGGAAGGCTCAACAATCAAGGGGCTATCCACTAGATCATTAACTTTGAAAGTACAACTAATGCCATAATCTCTAGGAAGATTTATAACATAAGTAGTGCAATTTAGTTTATTCAAGATCTTGAAAGGCACAACACTGCGGACATGCAACATTTTAACAGTTCCCCAAGGAAATTGTTTTGGATAAATCTGAACCATCACATAATCGCCTACATTAAAAGTTTTAAATATTTTTCTACTGTCAGCTCGTAGAGTAGGCTTTACATTGCTCCATTTATTTCCATCACTAATCTCTTTGTGGAGTTTGTGCACGCGTTTATGTGATATAAATGTAGGTGCAGACTCGAATGCTTTATAGGGAGATGGTGTCGTAGTAAGGGAGGAAGTGATTTGCGGACATGGTATGCATAGTGGAAAATAGAGAAGGAACAGTAGCAATGAGATGTGGAGAGGATGGAGTTGGCAGCAAAGCCAAAGTAGACGTTTGCTGGAGCTGTCCAGTCTTGGGTCTCAAGGGTAGTAGCTTAATCTGCTTACCCTCATGCTCAAATTGACACATGTTGGATCAACCGTAAATGGTGACATTTTTGTCAAACAACCATGGTCTACCTAGTATAACTTGACCCACATTCATGGCGATCACATCACACCAAATCTTGTCTTTATAATGATTGAAACCGACTGGGACAAGACATGGCTGTTTGACCTCAAGTGCTGTGGAGTCAATCTAAGACGCTTTGAATGGGTAGAGGCTGGGCATAATCTCTAATCTAAGATTTTCACACAGCTTGGATGATATTGCATTGATACAACTTCCACTGTCCACAATCACCTTACAACTCTTGTCTCCAATCTTGGTGAACGTGTGAAAGGTTGCAGTTCTTCTCCAATCGTCCAGTTTTGTTGGTAGAGAACACACTTGACGACAGACAAATGGGTAGACGACGTTGGCCTAATGCAGTTGAGACCAACATCATCACTTGATGACTTATTGTCAGTTTCAACATTTGGGTGATAGGTATATTCATCAGAATTTGACTCAGTGGCTTCAATGGGTGTTCCATCTATTATGGTGATTTTGACAAGACTAGAGAAACTGGCGGCTTAATGTCCATAACCTTGGCATTTGTAGCACTTGGTTGTGGAACTAACTCTAGAGAAAACGGGGCCCTTGTTTCTGTTGTCCTGTTCAAGACTTACTCTTCATATCATCCTGTGAAGGGGTTTGGGTACTAGAACTATGGGTTGGGAAGATGGAGAAGGTCTAAACACAGAAGTCCTATAATCGTAACTCTTTGAAGCGTGACTGATCCTAGCAGAATCTAAATCTTGGACTAAGGCATACGCTCCCTCTAACTCGTTGACTCCTCTAGCTAACAGTTTAGTTCGTAGGTTATCTCTAAGGCTGGCTCTGAATCTAGAAAGAATTTGAGCCTCACTTTCCTTATGGAGGGTACCGCATCTAATGAGGACTTCATCGAATTTCTCGACATACTCTTTTGCAGATTTGTTACCCTGAGTATGCTGGTGCCAATTGTCCATGAGACGAGCACTAAACGATGGTGGCACATATTTTGTTTCTAACTCTTCTTTCATCCTATCCCATGTGTCAATTGGTGGTCGACCTCAGGCTGCACATCTATTTTCTAGGTTGGTCCAATACTAACTAGCTTGCCCAAACAGTTTCATTGCAGCGTACTTAACTTTCCTACATTCGTAAGTTCGTACCATGTGAAATATCTATCTAGTTAGAGTGTCCAGTCTATGAAAAGTTATGGGTCGTGACATCCCTCAAAGTTGGGAACATCGATCTTGATGCTTTTCAGAATACTGAGCATCGGGATTGGATGTGTTCTCGGTGTTGTTACGTCGGTTGTTTCTCGGTGGAGTTTGTGTGGACTCCACTTTGGTCAACCTTTCGTCAAGTGTCTTAAGGGTATCTAACTTGGCATTTATCTCGGCGATGACAATCTCTTGAGGATCCATTGGAGTGGTGTGAAATTCGCTAGACTCTTCTAACAGATATGGGTGACCACTACGGGTGGGCATGCGCTATGCAAAATTTAATGAGGATAAAGAGATGCAAATTTAGACTAAGGGACTTATTATTATTATTTTAATAAATACAAGAAAGCAGTAAAATTCCTAGATGATGCAAATCCTACTCGAACTGTGCTGATACCAAAATGATGCGAAACAGTGTACACGAGTGGGTCAGAAATCAGTGATGTAATAAATTTTGTTACGTTTCACCAACTACTACGATCTTGGGTAGAAAAATAGTTTAAACAAATAATATAGTTGATGGATTTTAACAAATATTGCAATAATAGTTGTACCATTCTAAATCAAAAATATACTGATGCAACTACTAGTTATGATGACAAAAGATTGTACGATCAATATATATAATCAGTAAACATAGGGTAGCAGAATCTCACAAGCTCACGATATTTATGGTAGCAGATATAATCAATGAAATAATAGAGGCAGATATCCAACCCACGAATAAATAGAACGTGTGAAGAGAATTACATACTGATGATTACAGAGATCTCACCGACTTGTAATGGTTACTGATGTGAAGCTCTCGTTGTCACGATCGTAACGGTATCAATAAAGCCTGAATCGGCGCCCGGATGCGAGAGTTGCGACCTGTTGACGAAGCAATGTTACTAACGGGTCTGTTTTGAAACCCGTTACTTTAGCACGTGGAATTTTGCTACTGTAGCAAACGGGCTGGGTTTCTCAACTTAAACTCGAAATTTCTTATTCCTTATTTGGATGCGTGTACGGTTTGGATTTGAAATTGAAACTCAAATTCACTCTTTAATTCTCTTTCGTTCTGTGCTGTTGTTCGACAAACCCACACAGTGGGTTTGCCTCGTGGTGGATCACGAGATTAGAGAGGAAAAGGCCGAAGAAGTCTGTGGCGGCGCGAGACGGTGTGGACGTTCTGGCGTCGCACGACTGTCGCTCGGTCAGCGATGGTGCGCAAGGAACGACCACGTAGTTCACACCATGGTTCAAAGTCTTGGTCTCTCCGCCGACTCGGCCGGCACCGAGACGGATTGGTCTCGGCGACTTGGATCGGACTCAGACGATACGCGCAAAATGCTACATAGAACGCTAAAAAAATTATGAAAAAATCATGACAAATCGTAAAAAATGTAGACATCAAAATTCATGTATCACATATTCAAAACATATCACCTAGCAAACAAAACATAAAGTGAAATCATAAATACAAACGTCGTCAGTAGAAACATATCAAAAATACATGCATAATATGGTAAATTGCACAAAATAATTCATAAGTACCTGCTAATATAGTCATTTCCACATTGAATTGCGAGGAGGCACAAAATCATCATTATCATCATCCCTGCGCAAGTATAGAAACCAGATATATAGTTTCAATAAGGATAATAATATGTTTGTGGGTGGGATCCTGTTGGTTAAGATGATTGGCCAGAGAATCTAGCATCAGAGTAAAATGGCGGTAGGGGTTGTGCAATATCAGCCCATGATAATACTACCAAAACCTCGATATTCAGTGCTGCTAGTAGAATATTCACCAGTGCTAGAATAATCAGTGCTAGAATATTGGCCAGATGTCAAACCCAACCCCTGTAAATGGCCTTCAAGACTATGATGACCATGTGAGTAGTTATCATGTCCACTCGAATAATCATCGCTAGAACTGAAATCAACTAACCGATCGAAATGCCTACGCTGCTGTGAAATTCCCGCTCGGCCTCCATGATCTGTATCTTGTGTGGCATAATATTCTGAATCCCATGTCATAGCACCACCTCGTTGTCTTCCACCAACACCATGAATCTCTTCATCATTACCGTCATCACCTCTATAACCGCCGTCATCATCACCACCGTCACCACCATTACCGTCGTCATCATCACTGCCATCACAATCGTCGTCGTCATCACCGCCACTTTCGTTCCTACGACGAAATACCTTCATCTAACTAACTTAAGTCATCTGGTAGTAACATCTGTTGTTCTCTGTCCTGAATCCATTCATCTAAAATATCATCATCATTGAAAATATTGTTCAGATCAATTGGGTGTAATAATCATCAGTGTCGCTTTTGCATGTAAAGTTTCTTACTCGCAATCGCATATTGTAATGCACAAATACTAGTTTATGTAATTTTTTCATTGCCAACCGGTTGCGCAATTTTGTATGAATCAGCGACCACGTGCTCCAATTTCTTTCATAAACCGATGAAGAACATGTTTGGCTTAAAACTTTGATGACAATTTTCTGCAGATTGAGAGCTTCTTCGCCATAATTAATCCATCAATCAGCTGGAAGAGATTGTTGCACTGCTCTTCTAGTCAGTAAGCTTTCAAAATTTTCAACTCTATTCACAAATAATTTTATCTGTGAGAATACACATCATAAGTGTTAATATTTGCATAACATTATATCAATGAAATAAATAAGTTATTATTACCTCATTAATAGCTTTTGCTTGTTTATTCAAATCCGGCTCCAATCTTTTAATGATCTCCTTTAATCCATTTCTCACTTCTGGATGTGTAGAAAAGTTTTTTGAATATTAGAGTGTTGGATTTAAAAATATGCTGCAATAATCTAAGCACATGATTGTTATGATATAACAATTTCAATTTCTAGTCAATAAATATGATTTCTGGGCAAATGAATTACCAGCAGCATACAAGTGTCTATGCAATTGTCCCTCTCATTTTCTATCAATGATATCCTAGTACTTCTTCCAATTCTTATTTAATGGCTTTATAGCTAATTTTGCTCTATCCATAGTTTCATATATAATAGATAATGTAGGTTTCTTGTTCTGGTCCACTATCTTCAAGACTCTAACAAGAGGATGCATAATAAGATTAGAAACCTTATCTCTCACACTTCTTCTACTCCTTGTTGAATTCACGTCATTCTGTAGTCGTTCACATTCTTTTCAAATCTTGTTCATAGTGAATAAGACTTTCAATAGAAATAAACTCGGTGGTAAACCGTGTTATACCTGGTCTCAACAAATCTCTATCTCTGGTAAATAGCTTCATTAAATTCACCACTTTGAGGCTATTGTAAATGATGTGATTATCTTAGCATCATCTAATATCTCCTTGACTGATTTCACAGAGCCAATATCTTCAAGCATCAAATCAATGCAATGTGCTGCACAGGGAGATCAAAACAAATATTTTCTCTTCTTCATCAACAAGTGACCAGCTACTTTGAAACTTACCTCATTCTCTGTTGCAACCTGCACAATATTTTCTTCACCAACTTCATTAACAACTTTATCCATTAGTGAGAATATATAATCAGCAGTTTTCGAGATATTAGTAGTATCAATAGAAGTATGGTTGATCATACTTATATCACAATAAATCATGAAATTAACAATAGATTTTCTATTCTGGGAACTCTAGCCATCACACATGATCGTGCAATCATACTGCGACCATTTTGTTTTTATTGAAGCAGTATATACTTCAATTTCTTTCATTTTCTCCTCTAAATAAAGATTGCCAATCTGATACCTTGTAGGGCCTTTTACACCTGGGCCTACCTCCGCAATAGTATTTATTATAGCTTGGTAGTAAGGACCACTATCAGCTGTATTGAATGGTATTGCATTGTAGTGGAAGAATTTCGTCATGAATTTTTTAACTTTTTTAATATTCTCAGTTGAGAACATGCTTTTGATTGATTTCTATTTTTTTGGGAACATGTGAGGATCAATACCACGAGCTGGAATTTCAGCTCTCTCATAGTAATACTCCGACGCAATCCACGGTTAGTCCTTGATCCTGAAGGCTGCGAACTACTGCCTCAAATATTTCTTGTATGACCTGCTGATCTCCAACCCATTTCACGACTTTCTTTCATAGCTTATTTTAGTTGTCTTCTTTCAACTCCTTCCAAACCACCAACTTCTTCAATTCATTATCAGAATCTTCATCGGTCACATCATAAAAATCTTCCTCACTTAAAGATTTTATAAGTCGATCTTTCTTGAATTTATGGCCGCTTTTTCTTTGCTACCTTCAGAAAGATGTTGTCTCATTATTTGAGATACCTCTTTTGGTACTCGCAAGCATCCTTCCACATGACCAGGTACCTGTGCTATATGTTGCTTCAATCTAGTGATACCACCATGAACTTATTTCCCACAATAATTACACTTCACAAGTTTTTATTTCCACCAACAGGGGTACCATGTTCCCATCCAATATTGCGTTGCTTTGGAGCTATACTGAAATTTAAAAATTATCTGTTAAATTAAATTAAAACTAAAATTAACTAAATTAAAACTAAATTAAATTAAATTAGTTTATACTAGATTAAGCTAAACTAACTTAATTACCTAACTTCAATAAAATTATTAAATTACCTAACTTAATTAAAATTACAAAATTATATTAAATTAAATTAACCTAAATTAAGTTTAATTAACATAAACTAATTTAATTTAAATTAAATTCAAATAATTAAGAACAGAGGACTGAGAAGAGATGGAGAGAGAGGGACTCAGAACAGAGGGAGAGAGGAAGAGGGGGAGAGAGACAGAGAGAGAGAGAGGGGACTGAGGGCGAAAGAACAGAGGGAGAGAGAGGAACAGAGGAGAGAGAGAGACTGAAAGAGGGGGAAAGAGATTGACGGAGAGAGAGAAACAGAGAGAGACACACAGGGAGAGAGACAGAGATCGAGAGAGAGAGAGAGGAGAGAGATCGACGGAGAGAGAGAGGAGAAAGAGGGACAGAGAGAGACGTAGAGGGGGGAGAGAGGGAGAGAGATCGACTAAGAGATGGGGGGAGAGACGGAGACAGAGAGGGACACAGAAGGAGAGAGATCGATGAGGGGGAGAGAGACGGAGACAGAGACAGAGACAGAGATAGAGGGGGGAGAGTGATGGAGACAGAGGGGGAGAGAGGGACAGAGAGAGGCAGAGGGAGAGAGAGGGAGAGATCGACGGAGAGAGAGGGAAAGAGACGGAGACAGGGGGAGAGGGGGGGGAGAGGGAGGGAGAGAGAGGGACGGAGAGAGAGATCGACGGAGATCGATGGAGAGAGAAAGGGAGAGAGATAGACGGAGAGAGAGAGAGACACAGAGGGGGGAGAGAGACGGAGAGAGAGGGAGAGAGATCGACGGGGAGAGAGAAAGAGAGGGAAATGGGGGTACCTGCGAGGGCGACGACAGAGCGATGACGAAGCGAGGGCGACGGCGGAGCGAGGGTGATCTTGAGATTTTTTTTTCTAGCTCGCGCTCCTCTCTCTCCTTTATATTCGATCACGGGCGCACAGCGGACTCGAATCGGGTTTGACTTGGACCCGCCCTGTGACTCGGGCAATCGAGTCGGCTCGGATCAGGCCGAGTCGGATGCGACTCGGCACACAGCGGTGAGATGGCCTTGGCTGCGGGGCTTCCGGTGCTTGAGGTCGAAGATGGTTGGAGCGGTTAGCGTGAAGACGAGGCTGAAGTTGAAGGCATAAGGAAGATGAGGTTGGTGGTAGGGACGCAGTTGTTGGGTGGTGATGTTGAAGAAGAAAAACTGAGGGTGTGAACTGTGTACGTGAGAGAACAGAGGGAGAAGTTGGGTTTGTTGGGCTTCTTGGCTGTGGAATTTCAGAAGAGGTGAAGAGGCTTAGGTTTGCTGTTGATTTTAGAGGGCGGAAAGATGAGGGTGCTGCTGTTGTTGGAAGATGAGAAGAGGAAGAAGAAGATGTTTGGTGAGGGCGGTTCGTGCTGGCGACTGGGGAAGAAGAAAAGAGAAAGGATAAGGATTAGGGTTTTCTTTGGAGGAGATTATGAGTTTAATCTTAAAGCAAATTTGATAACAAACTTAAATAACTGTTTGATTTTTTTTTTAAATATTCTTCATTGAATATTGTTGATACAATAGGGCCTTTATATAGGCTTTTACAAAATTGAGTCCAACTCAAAGTCTTAATCTAAAGAATTAGAATCCAAATAAAAATCTGAAAAAATACAAAAATAAAGTAAGAGAAAAAAAATCCTACTACTACTTTAACTTGGACTGAGACTTTTTAGATCCGTCTCTTCGGCTCTTTCATCCCGAGCAGATATCTGCATCAGATTTTTATCTAGATTGTCATAATGCCATCACCTGTTCATGTTATTTAGCCATCTTCACTCTCTGATACCTCGGGAGCTAATGAAACTATTTTAGTAAAATTCAATTTCTCAATTCCGACTACTGAGCCATCTCAGTCGCACCATCCCACTCGGGGTCGGGGTGCGAGCCACCCCACGAACACGGTAATGGACAAATGTATAAATCATGACACCCATATACAACCTCCAAAGGTGGGGCGTCAGTACGCTTTTTGGAGCTTGTATTTGCTTCCTCTAAGCATGGCTTGCATGCCAAAAAATGTGAGCCTCAGTGTGGACTTCGGACTATCATATACCATTACCTTTTTCTACCCATCTGATAAAGATGGAGCCATCTTGTTGTAGAGGTGGCTAACTGCTTATTTCTTTATGAGGTATATAAAATCTGTCATAAGAGGCATTGCTTCCCTGTCCAAGCGCTGTCCGATCAAAGTTCGATTGATTATTTCCTTATGGAGCAATGGAACATGACTCAGAGTTGAGAAAGTTCAATAAAAGAGTGGACCAAGTTCTACAACTGGCTTCAACCTGACGACAGCCTTCAATGAGTTAATCTTAGATTTCTGGCGCGCGCGCACACACTCACACAGATACGCGCACACACAGACACACAAACAATAGGACTACGAGAGTGCACTGTCATAAAAAGTCTTTTTAAGCACTTAAAATAAAGGGGCAACTCTCATGATTCCAGAGACCAGGAAAAAAATCTAGATGAAGAGGTATACTGTTAATATCTGCTACTGAATCATTTTAATCATCGAGACACAAAATAAGTCAGATAACAAGGTCATATTCCAAAAACGCTTATTTCAGAACTTCAGAAATTTTCAGAATGACTATACTTTAAAGAAGGAATAATATGTGACTCATAAATATAAACTGTTAACCAATATGGCTTTTCAAGCTCGTTTTGTCGTTTGGTTATGGTTTCAAGTTTGACCATTTCTGTGCTTAGTAGGCCATTGATGTGGTATTCTGCTGTGGCCTTACCCTGTAACCCCACACACAACCAAATACAAACAAAGATGAATTTCTGCATGCAACTAATACTTTGCTGCATGCTAACCGGAAACACCTTGGTTCTACAATTAAGGTAGTACCATAGGAGGTAACAACTAAAGTAGATGTTCTGATTGCATAGAACTAACTTCTTTTCCCATAAATTATTGTCAAAATTGTCCCTGGAAATATTTTCGGGTATGAGTTTAAGATATATATATATATATATATATATATATATATATATATATATATATATATATATATATATATATATATATATATATATATAGAGAGAGAGAGAGAGAGAGAGAGAGAGAGAGAGACTTGTCATTCTGAAAGGATTCGAGGTTGAATCCTTTCTGCTCGAATACAATCCTACGACATCCGAATGCAAGATCCACTCCGTTGAAGTTGATCTACATTATTTCAAGTAACTAAAAAAAATCATATATTTTGAATACTTTTTGCCCATCCATCAAGTAGGTGTAAAATGGACGGCTGAAATAGTGAGTTGGCTAGTTTAACGGTGTAGAATATTTGAAATCTAACAAAAAATGGTGTGTGAGAGTTTTTAAGTGTTTAGTTCATGATGAAATGGTCGGATCGAGAATTTGTATGTCTAAAGACGTAGATCTAAGCAAAGCTATTTTCTGTCGTCCATTTTGCGCCTACTTGATAGATGGGCAAAAAGTATTCAAAATACATGATTTTTGATTTTTAATTACTTGAGTAATATAGATCAACTTGCATTCGGATATCTTAGGGTTGTATTTGAGTGGGAAGGATTCGGCCTCGAATCCTTCCGGAGTGACACAAGTCTCTCTCTCTCTCTTCTCTCTCTCTCTCTATATATATATATATATGGGTTTGGTTACATTACACAGGGAGTAAATAGCTTAGTTACACCTTCCACCTTTGGATCTTCTCATTTGCACCTTGATTCGCATGGAGATGCGTGCGTATAATTATATACAAAAGTTATTGAGAGCATATGGTACCCACAAAGTGTAATAACTTTTTAGCTTTATTGAGCATCTCATCTATCAAAATACAAATGAGAAGATCCAAGAGTGGAGAGTGGTAACTATTTACTCCCTATGTGTAACGTAACTGAACTCTCTCTCTCTCTCTCTATATATATATATATATATATATATATATATATATATATATATATATATATATATAGACTTGTGTCATTCTGGAAGGATTCGAAGCTGAATCCTTCTCACTCAAATACAATCTTACGACATCCGAATGCAAGATCCACTCCGTTGAAGTTGCTCTACATTATTTCAAGTAACTAAAAATAAAAAAAATCATATATTTTGAATACTTCTTGCCCATCCGTCAAGTAGACACAAAATGGATGACCGAAAATAACATATTGCTTAGATCTACGTCTTTAGACATATAAATTCTCGATCGGTTCATTTCATCATATCTAAACACTTAAAATCCCTCACACACCAATTTTTGTTAGATTTCAGATATTTTACACCGTTAAACTAACCAACTCACTATTTCAGCCGTCCATTTTGCGCCTACTTGAGGATGGACAAAAAGTATTCAAAATACATGATTTTTGATTTTTAGTTGAAATAATGTAGATTAACTTCAATGGAGTGCATCTTGCATTCACATATCGTAGGGTTGTATTTGCCTCGAACTTTCCAGAATGACACAAGTCTCTCTCTCTATAACTTGTATCATTTCGGAAAGATTCGAGGCCGAGTACTTCCCACTCAAATACAACCCTACATCATCTGAATACAAGACCCATTCCGTTGAAGTTGATCTATATTATTTTAAGTATTTGTAAACCAAAAATCAAGTATTTAAAATATTTTTTCCCATGCATCAAGTAGGGGAAACACGGGCGGCCTAAACAGTGAGTTGGTTAGTTTAATCGTGTAGAACATTTGAAACCTAACAAAAATTGGTTTGTAGGGGTTTTTAAATGCTTAGATCATGATCAAATGATCGGATCACGAATTTATATGTCTAAAGACATAGATCTAACCAACTCACTGCTTTCGGCCGTCCATTTTGCGCCGCTTGATGGATGGGCAAAAAGTACTTGAAATACTTGATTTTTAGTTACTTTAAATAATATAGATTAACTTCTACGGAGTGGATCTTGTATTTGAATGTCGGATGTTGGTATTTGAGTGGGAAGGGCTCAAATCCTTCCGGAACTACACAAGTCACACACACACACACACACACACACACACACACGAGCCTAACACAACTGAATTTCTAATCAGTTCTCTTCAAGTTTCTGATCCTTATCTCTTATAAATGTAGTCCATTCTTCCTCCAAGCATGGCTGAGTATCAGAGACTAAGATGCCGGGTTGCATTCCATGCTCTTCAATTCCGTCATGAAATCCTGGCACTTGGGAACCAAATGGTGGAGAGGTACTTCTGTTCATCAAACTTGTTTTGTACTACTTGATGATGCAGCACGTTTTTCTTATAATACAGAAATCTTATTGCCCAATCAAGTGTTCATCTTTAACATGAAGCATGTGCCATTCTTGTCATTATATCAGAGTTCTATGCTGTTTTCTGTATTTTCTCATGGTTCACTGGAACTATTCTGAAAAACCATCGTAGTTGTAGTCAGGGTCGTTTTTGTTGCTTTTGTGTGTTTTGTACAGTGACTATTGACAGATTCATTTTTGAATCTGAATTTTAAACTTCTTGCAGACTGAGGGCTTTTGGCCGTCCATACCTAACATATCACCCAGGTCTTGTGAGAGATACACTGGCATTTCATGGTTGTGCTGAACTTTTTCAGGTTCGTAGCGTAAACCGTGAATTCCTTCAGTGCCACCGTCTTATTAAAATCTTAGTTTGCGCACATGACATCTAATATTTTGTGCCTGGAACCTAAATAGTATCAATACTTTAAGACAGTATAGCTCTTTCATAATATGCACCCATTTCCTTGCATATTCTTATACCTGATTAGTTTATTGCTTTATTCTCTCTAGGATGTTCACACTGAACTTATACAGTACAAAAGGAGGCAGATAATCAAGCGGGGGATTGTTAATGAAAAACTAAGCATCGATTCGGCAGCTAGGAAAAGAAACAGCTCATGCCCTCTAATGCCTGAAGAGGTGAAGTATTTTACTGAATAAGATCTCTCTTAGTCCTTCATGATGCTTTGACCATTACATAGTTTATACCTTATATCTACATCTTTGAGGTTATCTGCCCTCATCATCGTGTGTGGATGTCTCTGTGGTCTCCTACTTGGTAATGGAACTGCCTGGCCAAGAATCTGCAACAGTCAGAAACTTTTAAGTAGCACTTTCGAAGCAAACTTACAAGAAAATAAAAAGTGAAGAAAGATAATATGAAAATGAGATTGGAGAAAGGAAGATAGTAAAAGAATGGATGAAGGAAAACGGGTAGAAACTTATTTAAATGTAACAATAGAAGTTCATTATTCATACCTACTGATGATTCTATATTGTTTGTAGTTATACCCTTCCAGAAGCTTTTACCCCATATCTTATTTTAGATGTATTTTGTTTTTATGTTACTCTTAATTAAAAGTTTCACAAATATTTAAATCAAAGCATCTGTCAAGTCCGTTGTCAGTTTGTTGCACTAATTTGTTCTATGGCTCTCAGAAATTGGTATTTTTTGCAATATCGTGATAAAATAAGGGTCTGTTTGGTTGTCCGCAAGTGCAAGTTGTAACTAGAAAACTATTTTCCTTAAAATGGGTTGTTGTAAAAAAGTTGTCTACAAGTAAGTTTTTGAGTGTTTGGTGGACAATGTGTAAGTGTAATTGGGAAAGTATATTATCGATTATAGTGTTTGTATAACTATAAGCTAAAATGGGAAGTGAAATTCTATTGTTTGGTTGTTTGCTTGCAAGATGTGCTAAACATGACATACTAAACATGTCAAGTAATTAAATTTAAAACATAGGCATTACTTAATTAATATGTAAATAGAAAAGCGTTATCTTATAATAAAATTTAAATGCTGCTAACATACAACTTTGTAAGATTTATTAACCTTAAACATATATTATTATTTTTCCTCTTATTTCCTTATACGCTTTGTATAAACATCCTCGACGGATGCTCTCGTTAGTGTCGAGGTTGTCGGCGACATGTACATCACCCATATTTTTCTGGAGGGTTTTTTAATAGAAAATAAAAAAAACTTGTTCGAAGATATTTGTCTCACACATGCACAAGCGGAGTTTGCACACAGATATACATGATGGTTGTAGCGGTTAAAATTTGACCCTCACAGGATGATTCCACGTGTCCAAGCAAATAAAAGCCTTCGTCACTCTGGAGCCATTCCAGAAGCTGCTCTTTACCCCGAGGACACTTCCATCTAGGTAGCTCCGATGCTCTCAACCATCCCGGAGCTCTCCCTCTTCCGGAGACTTCAGCTCCACTCAAGATAACCTCGGCAACAGATCATCCATGATCTCCGCTTTCAGTTACACCGCGACAACATATCATTCCTGATCTCTGCTGATAGTTTCGTAGCCTGACCTTCCTCATGTTCATAACGTGAAGCGCCATCTAGCCTGGGTAGTTATGGACAGGCAGATTTCTCTGCATGTAATCTCAACAATCAGGCCCCAACAATCACGACCGTTACCACAAATCTACACGTGCAGATCATGTGGTTACGAGGATCGCGCTCGTACTATCTGCCCCATGCATGCAAATCAAATCAAGTATAAATGGATTTTTTTCTCCAAAGAGAAGGGGACTTTTTTTTTAGATTCTTTTGCTTTTAGCTAAGCTCAACACTCATACTCTTGCATTTAATTCCTGTAACTTACAGATTATAATGGATTTTCTTCTCCCCGTGGTTTTTCCTGATTTGGGTTTTCACTTAAAAATTCCGTATCTCTTTTCTGCTGTGTATTATTTTTTTCTCACACTCATAATCCCCACTTATGTACTGTGAGGTGTGTCAAAGATGAGGATCAGAAGGTTTTAATTCGAGATGGAGAAATCAAAGAAAGACGGAGAAAATATTTTGATAAATTGTTCAATGATAGTTCTACTCAAGACTTGGATGACCTTACCATTCAGTGTCAGGATATGAACCATCATTATATGCGCAGAATTAGCGAATCTGAAGTTAAAGAGGCCTTGAAGATGATGAAATTAAGGAAAGCTGTTGGCCCGGATGGAATTCCTATTGAGGTATGGAGATGCTTATAAGAGGTGGGCGTGAGATGACTGACAAAGCTCTTTAACAAGATCTGACTAACTAAAAAGATGCCAAATTAGTGGAGGAAGAGTACCTTAGTACCTCTCTATAAGAACAAGGGTGATATTTAGAGTTGTTCAAACTATCGTGGAATAAAACTCATGTGTCACACCATGAAGCTTTGGAAAAGGGTAATTGAATACAGGTTAAGACAGAATGTTACAATATCAGAGAACCAGTTTGGGTTCATGCCGGGGCGATCGACGACAGAGGCTATTCATTTGCTTCGTCAACTTATAGAGCGATTTCGAGAGAGGAAGAGAAATTTGCATATGATCTTTATTGATTTAGAAAAAACTTATGATAAGGTGCCAAGAGAGGTATTATAGTGGACATTGATGAAAAGGGAGTTTCAATCAAATATATTGACATAACCAAGAATATGTACGATGGAGTAGTGGCAAATGTCAGAACTTGTGGAGGCATAACAAGTGATTTTTCTATCACAATTGGATTGCATCAAGGATCTGTATTGAGTCCATTCTTATTTGCCATAGTGATGGATGAGCTTACTAGAGCTATTGAGGATGAGATACCATAGTGTATGCTATTTGCTGATGATATTGTCCTAGTCGATGAGACGAGAGCTGGGGTAAATGTCAAATTGGAGTTATGGAGGCAAACTTTAGAATCTCGAGGTTTTAAATTAAGTAGGGCCAAAACAGAGTATATGAAGTGTTTCAGTAAAAGAAAATCCGAGATTATAGTATTGTGAGACTAGATGGACAAGAAATACTGATGAGCAGTCATTTTAAGTACTTGGGTTCTATTATCCAAAAGGATGGGAAGATCAATAGTGATGTCAACTATAGGATCCAAGCCCGCTGGTTGAAATGAAGGAGCGCAACATGAATTTTATGTGATCGTAACATTTCGTTATGGCTGAAGGGAAAGTTTTATTAGACTGCTATTAGGCCAGCTTTGTTTATGGCACAGAATGTTGGGCTATAAAGAGACATCATGCCCAGAAGAAGAGTGTAGCAGAGATGTGCATGCTTCGTTGGATGTGTGGTAACACACGGAGAGATAAGGTGAGAAATGAGGATATTCGTACTAAGATAGGTGTAGCCTCTATAGAAGAGAAGATGAGAGAATACTGCCTACGATGATTTGGTCATGTGCGATGTAGACCTATAGATGCGCCAGTCCGGCGAGTAGAGCGTATCAATTTAGGGCAAGTTAAAAGAGCGCAGGGGAGACCGAAGAAAACATGGATGGAGGCTAAAGATCTTAGTGAAGGCATATTGCTCGGTAGGAATGAGTGGAGAAAGCTGATCCATGTGCCCGATCCGGCGTAATTCTCTTTTGGTTCATGTAGCCTACCCCAAATACTTGGGACAAATGGCTTAGTTGTTGTTGTACTCGTAATCCCCACTCAACTCAACTCTCGCTTGTGGTAAGGATCGACTGTCCGATCGCTCGCGACGAAGGATCTCCACAAATTGGTGCTTTCAATGAGATCTGAAGTCCTAACACATACCTTACCTTTCTCACATCAAACCCATCCTCAAAAAGCCTCTCCAACGAGCCATGACTCGAAGAAGCAGCCAACTACCGGTGAAGGGACCACCTCCAAAGGCAAATCTATTGCCATCGCTGGGAATTGTCCCCCCTGAGCAGCCTTAACCACAGCCTCCTTGCGGAAGAGACCGTCTCTGCACCTTCACAGGGGGTCAGAGACATCCTCTTGCCGTCAACGTACGAAGCCTAACTCCAAATATTCTGCTGACATGAGGGAGGAGATGGCGAAGCAGCAAACCCTGTTCGACCGCGAGCGGGAGCAAGCGGTGCATGATTGAGAAAACGCGGCCCGTGAACGGGAGAAGATGAAGCGTCTAAACGATCAACTTCTAGCCCAGATCATGACCCTCTAAAACACCTGAGGGCCGCTTCCATAACCAGAAAGGCCCACTGCTACCGAGGCCTAAAGCGATGAGCATTCTCAATGCCAGAGACGACACATGTTAGACTCCCCAACTCCATCGGAATAATCCGACGACGGATCAAGTTCGTCACATCTCCGCACGAGGGATCAACACGATCATACTCGGAGGAAGACTGAGGATTCCGTCCGTGTCTAAGATCTCAACAAGCTTGTGCAGAAGCCGGTAGAAGTAAGAGTCTCGCATCACGACAGACTCAGAGTCATCGCCACTGATGCATCCAACTCCCTATTCTCCGAAGGCATATTGGAATATAAATTTCCCAAGAAGTTCACGATTTCAACTTTTGCTTGCTATTCCAGTCAGAGTGACCCAATCCAGCACCTCCGCCAGTATCAGGACAAGATTATGATTTATGCCAGAAATGACTCCATCTTGTACCAGATCTTCCTCTCCAGCTTGAAGGGAGTAGCCTCTGATTGGTTCTACTCTCTTTCGTCATGCTCAATCCATAATTTCGAGGATCCCACCAAGTTATTCCTCGCTTAATACTCCTCCTGTCAGGAGTTCAATAAGAACAACCATCACCTCCTCTCTGTCAAGATGAGGTCCTCCGACAGCCTCAAGGCGTACATTGGTTACTTTTAGAATCAGCTAGCCAAAGTACACAAATGCAGTGATGATGCATCCACTCTCGCATTCATCAGCGGGTTACGGGTCACTTACCCGCTGTACAAACATCTGGTGTTGTACGTCACTCGTTGGAGAGAGGTCCTGTATCGAGCCTAATCATACATCCAGTTGGAGTAAGCGATGAAAAGCTCCACCAACCCATCTCCAACCACGATGATGATGGAGCAAAACCGAAGCCACAACATGGAGACCCCTCCGTTGACAACTAGGGTCGCGGGCAGGGCACTTTCAAGAAGCAACCATTTTTGCACCCGCTGCAGAGCTTACTCTGAACCTACCGGGTGGATGACAGCTTCACCCTGCTGAAGCTCCCTATTCAGAATGTCTTCAAAACTATCAAGGATCAACCCTAGGTGAAACGTACGGAAGCAAAGCAACACGACCATGCTCGTCCTGAAGTGAAGGACAACTGTTCCTTTCATGACAATGTTGGTCCCTCAGTGAGTACCTTGAAGATCTTGTCCAGCAGGGTTATCTCCGAGAGTATATCTTCACACCCGGAGCCTCCTCCGAGACAGATAGACAGCAGAAGACTCCGTCTCCAAATCGATCACAACACATGGTCACTCAGTACAGAGCGGTTGACTAATACTAAGCCGATAAATAAGAGCAGAGAAGTTCCTCTAACGGATAAAGTTTCTTATATCTCATTCATTTTTCATGTATTTTTATTGAAATCACTTAATAAAAATGCATTTCAATTTTTAATAGCTCTCTTCTCTGGAGTCATGACGATACATCCGAGAAGGGAATTCCCCACTCGAGATCCATTAACTTCAACATCTGGATCTCGGCTCTTTACGTCCTCTACATGATCTGACAGCCTGCTCATCAGTTCTCACTCGGCCAGCCTACGAGCTCTCTTCTCTAGTCATAATGGTACATCCGAGGTGGGATTCCCCTTGAGATCCAATAACTTCAATGTTCGGCTCCCGACTCTCTACATCCTCCACAGAATCTGACAGTCCGCTCACCGGCCCCCAACTCATGAGCGGATCTCCCGTCTTTGTGTGTTCCGAGAAGGGAAGCTCCCCACTTGAGAACGACAACAGAAGTGTTCATCTCCGAAATCACTCTGGCTCATCCCTAATCAGGCCACTGCCAGTATCGGCTTCGTAGCTGACGGCTCCCTTCACTTGGCGACCTCCGTCTGTGTGTTTCAAGGAGGGAAACCCCGCTTGAGAACGATTACGCAAGCATCAGCCTTGGGCGATCTCTCAGGCTCATCTCTGATTGGGCAACTGCCTTCTGGAAGGCTTATCCTCAATCAGACAACTGCCATCTTTACGGCTCATCTCCGGTGGCAACTACCGTCCGGAAGGTTCATCCCTATCGGGCAACTGTCTTAGCTCATTCCCAATCGAGCAACTACCGTTCGGAAGGTTCATCCCGATTGGGCTACTACTAGTTTATCTGTGTTTTGAGGAGGAAAGCCCCTACCCGAGAATCATAATACAAACATCTATTTCTGGGTTCCTAAGGCTTATCCTCAATTGGGCAACTGCCCCTAGAAGGCTCATCTCCAATTGAGCAATTGCTTGCTCAGCTCCGTAGCTGAGGGCTCTTCTCACTTGGATTTTATGCTTGTGTGTTCCTAGGAGGGAAGCTCTTACTCGAGAACAATAGCACCAATATCAGCCTTCGGATTCCCTTCGGCTCGCCTCTTTCAGGTGGGCAGCCAACCAAACAGCCTAGTCAATTTTCGCGACTGAAGTCCTGACTTCACTCAGAGATCAATGTCTGTACGCTCAGACATGGAGACACCATCCAGAGACGATAACACGAACACACATTCTTGCCGTCCGGAAGTCAGGCCTCAAAAGGGGAATGATTATTCTACAATAAAATCAGGTAAGATCTAAACAACTCAGTCATTTCTATTACAAAATATGTGCAATTATATTTCATTAAATTTCATTATGTCATTACATCTAACAATAGAATACATTAAATCTTTTACATCTCTGTGTTTATTTTTGAAAAAAATACAGGAGATCCGAAAACTCATTTCACCACTATAAACTGACCCCTGAAACAAGAGTAACAAAGATTTGTTAGTTGGAGATCTCCCGGAAGCAGTCGACCACTATGGCTCCTAAGCAGGTGAGCACAAGCCTTGACAATAACTCACACGCCTTTAAGGCAGGCTGACCAAAATCGCTATACGCAGCAATCCTCAAGATGCCCTCTAGGAGCGAGGCAGCGACATCCGACCAGACGGATTTCGACGAACACCCAAGAAGGAGAAAGGAGCATTTCTTCACTTTGGTGTTCTGAGAAAGAGGATCAGGCTCTAGGGTGAGAGACAACTCACAAGCACACCCGACCGAAGTGCTCCACCTCTTCCTTTCTCGTACGCCCCATGTGGAGGGAAGGTCAGATTCTTTAGAATGATTCTTACCCCTAAAAATCGGGTGACTCAGAACTAGATCGACTCCAATCAAAGCGGGCCACCAAGCAATTGCCCCCTGCAGCGGAGCCCTGTCGCGAAGACAGATGCTTTATGACAGGTTCATCATGAAGACTGGTGTTTCGCTGAACAAATTCCCAAGTGGCGGGAGTTCAACCACCATTCTCTCCACCTTTCTTTCATCTATTTGATGAAATGGAGATGAAGATACATGGCGGCTCAACAAGACAACAAAGGAGGAATTCAGACGCAAGACTTCTCAGAGGAGATGGCAGATGCTACTCTACACGAAGGATTCAACCTATTATAGATGGAGGAGGAGAAGCCAAATCGTCTCCAATTCAAATTCTCGATCCCCGAAAAGCCAGATCACATCTTGAAAATTTCGGTCAACCAAAGAGACATGTATCAACCGCTACTTCCCCTCGATCTCAGTCATGGCTCTAGGTTTCGAAGGGACGCCAATTATCAATTTTAAGAAGCTAGATCAACTAGCACGCCAGCTGTCCGCCAGAAACGTAATCTCCACATCAATCCAGAAGATTTGCATTAATGACCCAGATCTTTCTCTTCCCACAAGTATCAAGTCAAGCCTAAGGCACTGATGAATCCTTCACCAGCTTCGTTCTCCTGCTTCTCTCCTAGACTCCGATAAGCAAAAGAGTGGGGAGCATCTGTAGCAGTCAAAATTAAACCCTCACAGGATGATGCCACGTGTCCAAGCAACTAAAAACCTCCGTCACTCTAGAGCCATTCCAAAAGCTGCTCTTCGCCCCGATGACACTTTCACCCAGGTAGTTCTGATGGTCTCAACCACCCCGAAGCTCTCCTTTTGGAAACATCAGCTCTGAATAAGATAACATCGGCAACAGATCATCCCTGATCTCCGTCGACAGTTTTGCACCCTGATCTTCCTCCACGTTCATAACGTGAAACGCCCTCTAAACTGGACAATTTTAGACAGAGGCGAATTTCTCTTTATGTAATCTTAACAATCAAGCACCAACAATCACGATCGTTACAACAAACCTACACGTGCACTCTTGCGGTTACGAGGGTCGCGCCCATACCATCCGCCCCATGTGCGCAAGGTCAGATCAAGTATAAATGGACCTTCTCTTCCAACGATGAGACTTTTTCTTTCTTCTGGATCCTTTTGCTTCCAGCTAACCTCAATACTGAGACTTTGACATTTAATTCTTGTAATTCCTATAATCTACGGATTATAGTGGATTTTCCTGCTCCTCCTTGTGGTTTTTTTCCCGATTTGGGTTTTCACTTAAAAATCTTGTGTCTCTTTTGTGTTGTGTATTATTTTCTCTCACACTCGTAATCCCCACTCAACTCTACTTTCGCTTGTGGTGAGGATTGGCCGTCCGATCGCTCACGACGAAAAATCTCCAACACAATGGCTAAGGTGGTGAGGGTGTAGCGAGCGATAGAGAGAGTCTGCAGTTAGGAAAAGTAAAGTGCAAGATTCATCCCCATCTAGGCCTGTCAATGGGTTGGGTCCAGACCCGGACCCGACCCGATTAAGCGGGTATGGAAAGGGTTGCTCTGGACCCATACCCGTTTACCCGTATACCCGTATACCCGAGTATTAAATGGGATGGGTCTGATTTTACTTGAACCAGACCCGATTACCCATTTACCCATTTCAAAACATAAATATAAATAATACTAATAGAATTAAAACCCTCTCAAGACTCTATCAGTAAATGATCCCTTTTATGCTTTAAATATTGAAGACTGTTGGTTGATTAGTGGGTGATTCTATTATTGTGTTTTCCCAAATAAATTTGGGGGCCTTACTTTAAATTTTTTTTCTTTATTAGAGTCTTTCATCGAAAATTTTTCCTCCACCTCTTGCACCTGGTTGCATTTCATCTTTTATTGATATTAAAACATGCTTTCTTTCTCTTTATAAATTTTTTTTCCCCTCTCTTCATGTGTTTTTGTTACTGTATTTGTTTATGTTTTTTTTTTGTTATGGGTTGGGTAAACGGGTCTGGACCAGCGGGTACAGCGGGTCCGGTATGGAAACCCACCTTCTGGACCCGCGGGTAAACGGGACGGGTATGGTACCCTCTTGGGTAAATGGGTCCGGGTATGGTACCACCTGTACCACCCCGAACCCGACCCATTGACAGGCCTATCCTCATCCGCCATTTGCAGAATTTTTCACCCATTTCAGTTTGGTAAATATGGGTTGCACTTGGGTTGGAGTGTTGGTCACACATATGCAAATGGGCCTGCAAAATACATTTCACATGTAATTCAATCAACACTGAATTTGCAATTTTTCTGCAAGTGGGCTTGCAATCCAGCCCACTTGCACCCTACCAAACAGGTCCTAAGAGTTCTAAAATCTAAATGCTGCACTATCAATTATTTACAATGAAGATCCATAAGACATCACCACTTGCTTGGGTGACAGCTGCTGTACAAGGACTAGCAAAAAGACAGTATGAGAGTGGATGAAAAGATGATATCCATTCAATTGTGCTAATCTATGTCTTTCCTCTTAACTACTCTGATCTGGTTGATTTTATTTCTACGGAAGTTCGTGCATGACATTCACACTATATATTTTATGCGTGATAGAATTTGTTTCATTATGATTTCATTATTGACAATTCCCACCTTTTACATGGTGGTTTTCCACCTAAAAAATGTTCCCTCATTGTATTTTCATATTAACTATTGGTTTCTGTTTGTATTAAAAAAAAATCTCTTAGTTTCTGTCCAAGTCCTTCTCCATCTTCTTCAGCTAACATTGTTTACTTTACTGATTGGCAATGTAAAGGTGGGACTTCTCCTTCGGGCAATGGGCTACCCTTCAAATACGATAATTTACTTGGCTGGCTCTGAGATATTTGGTGGGCAAAGAGTCCTTATCCCTTTACGCGCCATGTATACAAATACAGTGGATCGTACTTCTCTCTGCAGTGAAAAAGAGTTGTTGCGCATATTAGGCTCAGAATCTCCTCTTCCTTCTAATGTTTCTAATCCTCCTCCAGTCAAAAGTGAGAAACAGCTCATTGAAGAATGGAAGAAAGCAGGACCTCGGCCACGCCCTCTTCCACCACCTCCTTCAAGGCCGTTCTATCAGCATGAGAAGGAAGGTTGGTTTGGTTGGGTTGCGGAGACGGACAAAGAACCGGACCCATCTCCTTTGGATCTGAGAATGCAAGCACACAGATTGCTCTGGGATGCTCTAGATTATCACGTTTCTGTCGAAGCTGATGCATTCTTTCCAGGCTTTCACAATGATGGGAGTGGGTGGCCTGACTTTTCAAGCTTAGTCATGGGTCAACGTTTGTACCAAATGGCCTCTGGAGTAACTTATCGCCCTGATAGGTAAAAAGATATAACCTTGTTCTTTTAATTCCCACTTTACAGATTGTTAGCTGGATGACGATGATGATGATAGATGGCCCGTGCGCATCTGCGTTGAGTTCAACCAAGACTTTTCATTTTTCCTCCCATTTATCTTCATGCTTCATTAAACACCAACTTTCTGGACGCATCTATGGGCAAGAAGATGAATGCTCTGAAATGCCATCTTCTTCTGAACTTTTTGCACAATATTCTAGGGTATTTGGCAATTTCACCATTCATGTGCATATAGATGCACCTGTGTATGGTTAGAAAAGGAAAAAAATGGAAAAAAGAAGAGAGAATTCATGGAATGTGGCTGGTGAGTTCTACATCCAACTCAACAACCTAGCCCCCAGTAGATATTCTTCCTTGCATTTGTTTAGCCTCAGATTATGTTATTTCTGATGTTCCATTAAGAAATCCCAGTCTTGTGCTCTGGTATCCGTCTTGAAGCTTTCATGCCACAGTCATCTCATAGATGTCCCAGTAAACTTATCTGTTACTTGTCCGGGTTAGTTCATTTCTCAGGAGGATTTCCCAGTTCATTTCACCCTACTGTTTTATCAACCGGCTCTTTCTTACTATTCTGATCCTCTTTTCCTAATTCGGAGGATTGAAATGTCAAGACTTTATTGTTTTCGCCACGTCAGTCTATGGGTTTTGATTTGTTTTAGATGATGGCAAACAGAAGTATTTGTGTATTACAAGTAGCAACCACTCAGCCTGTTGCTTTCTCTCTTATTGAACTTTGTGACTTAACCACTTATTGAAGTCTTTAGTGGCAAACTAGTGTGTATTTCATGTTTCTGGTGTTAACAGCTTTGTTTCCGTGCCAGGAAAAACATCGCTGAACTTTTTGAAACCATCCGTGATCACCTCTATCATCCAAAACGCAACTGGACAGCGTTGGTGCGGGATCATCTTAACAGAAGCTTGGGTTTAGATGGGTTCATAGCAGAGGCCCGGACGTCAAAACCCACATCATTTCTCTCCCACCCCCTTCCTGAATGTTCCTGTAGAGCATCGAAGCAAGCAGACATCCTGAGCCCTGTGAAGGGCCCCAAGGGAGAGGTCTTGCATGGGGGAGAGGACCAATGCCCTGAGTGGATGATCCGTGGTCTTGCAATGGTCATTCCGAAACCAACTGGTGCAAAGGATGAGGGGGCTGAGGAGAACGAGCCGCCTGAAGATTACCCGGATGCAGAAGGGCAGTTGGACTCATCAGACGAGGGAGGCAGAAACGATTCAACTAGGTCCAGTGAGCAAGACGAGGAGATGGATCCAGACGATTAGAACTGGCTGATCACGATTTTGACATGAGTCATTCTTGTGCTCGTTGTGGCAGAGGACTCTGGCATTCAAGTTTGCAGAGGCCAAATGGGTAAACAACGCGCTTTGCTTCATTCCTACTCTCTGTGAGCAGATCATCATCGGGACTCGTTATTGTGTAGTCCTCTTGCGCAGCTCGGGGAGACTTGACCTAATCATTTTTTTACTCTGTGTCCTTCTCCCATCGAACCGGCATACATGAGCTTCTTTCTGTACATTTACCTGTCAATGTTTTGTGGATCAGTTGTGTACAATGTCGTGGGAGGGAGGACAAGGGCTTCGATGTATTCAGAGACTACTGATCTTTGTGCATTTTCTGATATTTGAAATCCTTGACAAGAGATAGCAATTGGTTTCATATGCAGCAATAATCACTTGCTGATTGAAACTACAATATTCTGTTTCTTTGGGTTGTGATCTTGTCAGCCTTTTCCCAAATATGCTGGCTATTCGTATTTGTGTGTAAACAAGAAATATTGTATTTTGGTGACTTATTATATTACTCTTTTGTTGTTCTCAAAACTAAAGTTCAACAAGAACTTGAGAACAACAAAAACTACATGCATGAATTAGTCGTTTGCCATCAAACAGGATCAGATCAGTAACAAGTGGTAGTACAAAGCTCCATGAAAGATTTGATAAGATTGACTAGGTGTCAATCTAACGTTGATCCTTTATATCGAGTCAAATACTTGTCTACAAGCGAAACAAATGACTCTAAAAATTCTAATCTTATTGATCATGCAATTCATCGACTTTGAATACTTTTACTAAGCCTTAATTAAGCATAAATTATAAATTGAAATTGAAAACTCTCCAAGAGATTCTGTTTTGATTTGTTCCCACAATATTTGAGTTCCTCATTCTCAAGACAAAGTAGTTTTAGTGCTCTCCCACTATGCTAACTGTCTCAATATTAATTTACTAAAAAACCTCCCTAAACTTTGCATTTTGTCACTAGTTCAGATAAATAAACTTGGTGTCAATTCAGCTGAAAAGGACATTGCTTTAAGAAAGAAGAATTAACAGATGACCCCATAACGTTAACACTATTTTCATATCAGGACAAATTCTCAGCTGGCGGCCACTTTAAAATTATTATTATTATTATTTAACTATTATTTATTTTTGCTTTGCGATATGGCGAAAAGACAATGTTGAAAATGACCTAGGCTCACTTTAAAATATCATATTTAGAAAATACAGCTAAGATTTTATTAAAAAAATACCCCTTATCTTATCTCATATCTCATGTCCCCCGTGTCAGCTGGCGGGCAACCAAATTTTTAAATGTGATGTGGATTCTTCGAACACCCCCCACCCCCTCTTTTTTGTTTTACACTTCTTCGTCCAATTTGGCTCTTATTATGGATTATAGAGTTATGTAGTTATATGTCAATTTTATAAGTGCACATAAATATATTGCAAGTCTTTAGTTTATTGGTTATGATCAGTTATACTTATTAATCATGCAACTTGATCGTAATCATAATTGACATGATAGTGGAGAATCTCAAAAAGAAACAAAATGTTGTGGCTAGATACACCTATCATTTTCGAAGATAGATATGCATATTAATTACTATTGTTTTTGGTTTAAATTAGGACTAGTATACAGTTGAAGAATAAGTTCTATTGTATATTCAACGAAATGAAATGTAATTTTTCTAATATAATTCTAGGGTAATTTGGTCATTCTACCATTCATGAGCCTAATCTTTTTCTTACATTTTTAATGTAGAAGAAAAAGACTAAATTAAAGGCAAAACTCATGGGATTCGGTTCATGTGTGAGTCATACACACATACAATAAGAGAATCAATCACGCATTGACACGTGAATTAGATATCTTATAATCTCTTATAATATGTGACACCCACACACATAACATATTATAAGAAGATCAATACACGTGTTAATGCGTGATTAGCCCTCTTATATGTGTGTGACTCACACACATAAACCGAACCCAAAATCATTGATCCTTTTTTGTGTTTAAAGTCTTGAAAAATATATGTAAAATTTATCTCAAATCAAGCAAAGTAGATGTAACCAACTCACAATTTTAATATTTCCAATATGAATTCACTTATAAATACAAATCCACTTTTCAGAATTAAGACTTGAAAGTTACAATTAATCCAAAATTGCGCAACTTATAGTTTTACAACTCATAAATTTAGAGTTACAATACAATTTCTGCGATTTAACAGCAAATGCAATCAATAACATATGTTATATTGGGTTTTAGGTCGGTTTCGGTGCGAGTTCGGTCTCGGGTTTTAATCTGTCGGGTCGGGAGGGTTTTATTCAAAAACCCATCCTGACTGGAATCTTTCACCCGTTTTTTTCGATCGGACTGGATTGGGTTCGGGTAAAACCTGACCCGATGCACCGCGCGAATCGTATCCCCCGCCTCGTCTCCATCAAACCGGCGGCCCCACACCCACACCCAAAAAAACGTGGGCCCCACCATCTCAGCAGTAGTTAGCAAATAGCACTCGGTCAAAATCAATAATTTGCAAATAAATTTCTTTGTGGGAAGTAATTAATTAAATAATTCCTTTTATTACAGATCCAAGGGACAGAGAGAGCCTCAATCTCGATATTACCGGTGTTTGCTGGGGTAATCACAAAGACTCGCTCCTCTCAGGACCCACAGCTCACGTGACCCGGCCCCCATAACCGTACCGGGCCTCTCCACGTGGCAGAGATCCAAGGCCGCCTCGCCCCACCTTATCGTCTCGCCACGTCACCCCCGATCCCGATGAACGGTCCAGATCCGTTTGGCCTTTAACGCCTTCGTCCCTCGATAAATATCTGCAGCTCCCTCCTGCTCTCTCTCCTCTTCTGTCTCTTCTGTTTCGTGATCCGAAAATTCCGGTGGCAGTTTCGGTAAATAAATCGAAAGAAAACCATGAGCCTTCTCGACAAGCTCTGGGACGACACCGTCGCCGGCCCACGGCCCGACAGCGGTCTGAGCAGGCTCCGGAAGCACTCCACCTTCTCTTTTCGCTCAAATAAAGGTAATTAAAAATTTTAATTTAATTACAATCAAAATCGAAAATAAATTAGTTACTGATTTGTGGTGGGGCCCGCAGCGGAGGATGATATGGTGACGCCGAAGGGACGAGGAGCATCATGATTAAGAGGCCAGCGGGATGCCCGTCGCCGGGGAACGGGACGCCGCCGGCCTCTCCGTCGGGATCGACGCCTCCGGTATCTCCATTCGCCGGTGAGGTTTTTCAGGCCGTTGTCTTTGTTGTCGAGGGTTGTAGCTTTTTGAATCTGGATTTGAGGGTATATTTGGAATTTCACAAAGTTCCAGCTTGACTGACCTGATCGTTTCGTATAGAAAGATCTAGAAGATGTTCCGCAGATACATGCGTGGCAACATCCGAGCCATCATGAAACTGTGACACTGATTGATTAATAAACTTACAACAGAAATCGAGATCGAAATAAAGATCACTGTTATAATTCTTAATACTCGTAAACAAGATTTACGAAAAATACCATCTAAACTAAGATTTTTGATAATATCAGTCTTTATTGTTAATTATCCTCTAATTAATGCTTTGCTTTAACTAATGAAGAGATTTCTTGTTGCATGGTGATCATCATCATCATCATCAGGTGGAGGAGGGAAGGAATGGAACCGGTTCCGGAGAAAATCATCGTCGGACGCCTACGAGAGGCCGGCCGGAGCAGTGGGAGTGGGACCAGAAGTCCCCCTCCTCCTCATGAGGTGTGAGCTCTGCTGAGCTCTTCTTACTCACCTCTTAAAATGCCTTTTTGTTGCTGAACCAACACCCTAAACCTACTCCAAAGAGAGTGAGAGTGAGAGTGAGAGTGTGTGAAGAGAGATAGCACAAGAAATGGTCGGAGAGTGAGACTGTGTGTGTCTCTTGTGTGCAGTAGTAGTGTTCTTGATGCGGGTATGTTTGTAATGTAAGGGGGAGTGGGTAGGTGGTGTGCATGTTTTGTATAGAGGAGGAAGGAGTTTGTGTGTGTGTGTGTGTGTGTGTGTGTGTGTTTGTAGTGGACATGATAGAGTGGGAGTGAGGGTGTGTAATGTTAATGGGTAGGACTGTGTAGTGTGTTGTCATGTGTTTTTTGTTTTCTTTGTATATGGAGTTGGTTGGAGTTGGGGGTGTTTATGTTTCAAATGGTGGTCTGCTTTCTAAATTCTCTATGATGATGGCTGCAATAATAATAATAATAAAATAATAATAAATAAAACATTATCATAAATATTCTTCACTTGTCCAAGAAAACTATTTTGAACTTAATTTATTATGAGTAAATATCCTGAACTTCGCCAAACATAACGGCCACAAGATCGTTATGCTCATGAAGGTCTTCGCTTGAGCTGATCTCGTAGACGAGAGACTGGGAATTATAGTCTTGCACATTATTCTTCACTATTAATATGAGAATAAAATGTTTTTTTAAACAACTAATTTAGTGAATGGTGACAAGTAAATTGTCATTTTGATTTTAATTAACAAGCTAAGGAAGTTAATTATTAAGCTTGAAATAATTTGGTCAAAATGAGTCATGCAAAGGATGTGATGAAGATTTTTAAAGAAGGAATTATGGACGGAATTAACAAATAATAAAAGGCAAATTTATGTATTGTTAGTTAAAATAGAGAATCTAGTATTGACTCATGCCCGGTGAGCTTCCTCCTAGGAATGTCACGTGCTTCCACTTTCCCACTTGCAGAGCCTTACCTACCATTTTGGAAAAAAAATGGGTGAGCACATGCATCATGCATGCTCACTAATTGCTCAGACTCTGCTAATCCTTCTTTTAATTATATTAGCTTTGATTTGTGGACGTCCTTTAGACATGTAACTAGTGACATATTTTCTTTCCAACTTTTTTTCATAACATACATTAATCTGTTAATTATTATAAAATTTATGGAAAGGGAGAGCTAGGGTTGGAAAACATCGTAACACTCAGAATTGTGGTGGGTAATTTTTGAATTTATATGGAAACATTGGCATTTTATAATGTGAGTGTTTCTTCTTTCATTCGCGTTTAACTAGGAAAGTCTTTTAGAGGCTGTTTGGCTGGGAAAAACTCAACTTGAATTGTTGGCAAAATCAGAAATCCAAGTGGAAAAGTTCAGCCTGCATCCTTATCAGTTTTCTGTTATTTTTCTCTCTATTTAGGGAAGACAACTGTAGAGCTACAGAGATGTCCATTTTCCCTATTTTTTCCTTATAAAACACATAGGCCGAAGAAAAAGGAGCGGGGCCCACGTTTCAGATTCTCTGAAACAAATAGCCCCTTAGAAAACATTAATAAACTTCTTTTATGTGGCAAGTGCAACGTGCGTAGAGAGAAGTGGCGTTTTCTACTCATCTTTTTTCTTTCGTGTGCCCAAAGGCTCAGAAAATTTATGTTATTTGTGATAGCTTTGCAATTTCTCACTAAACCTAAATTCAACTTTCGACTAGTCTGACTGGTAAATACTTTTAATATGTCCATGGAGTTCTCTTTAGTTAAAAAACAATTATTTTTGTAAATAATAATAATAGAAAAAATGCACACCGAAGGGAGACAAGACCCAACGTTTCCAAAGTACCAAGAGAAATAAGATTCCTTTGAGTTGAGATACATACCTCACTTCCTTCAGTTCTTGTACTATTCCATCATCCATCTTGATACGGATTGTACCCATCCCTTCCTCATTATACGGACGATCATCACTCATGACTGTGAAGCATACATCTAGCTTCTCAAAGCTAGAAAAATCAGCCCTTTTTGGGCACACATGATAGGTAGCTCCTGTATCAAGATCCACTCAACATTATCTGAGTAACTAACAGTAGGAGTAGTAACAGAGAAAGAGAATACCGATGTCTGATCCATCCGCATGTGAAGTACTGGCATGAGTACTGATCACCTTTGCGAAATTTGGCTCGGTCATCGTCTCCTTCTTCTTACCTTTAGCCTTTGGACAATCAACTTTTCAGTGCTCCGGCTCTCTGCATAAAGCGCACTGGTTCCTCTTCAGATCTCTGAAGTCTGATATGGACTTTGATCTTCCCTGATCATCTCTTCCCTTCTTATTGGAACTCCTGCCTCTTACCGTCAATGCCTCTGCCGTTGTGCTCCCGAAGAAGACAGTATGTCTTGTCTCCTTACTTCATAACTCACAAGAGCAGCAGACACTTCACTGTAATTAATAGATTTTCTTCCATTGATCAATGTAAGAGTAAAGGTCTCATACTCTTCCCTAGGAAGAGAATTCAATAGAATACCGCCTTATCTTCTCCATCGATCTCCACATCCACATAAACTAGATCTGTAAGAAGTTTGTGTAGCTATTCATGTGTTCGTCAATGGAGCATCCTCTATTCATCTGAAAACGATAAAGTTTACTCTTCAAATGTAACCGCGATTCGACGCTTTCGTCAGATACTTCTTCTTCAGGATCTTCCAGCTGCCTCGCAGATGTTTCATGCAACACATGTACTTGATGTCTTGTGTCAAACAAGACCTGTCAAGCCACACGCTGTCCGGTTCATCTTGTCCAATCTTCTTCAGTTGTTGATTCGCGCTTATGCTCCACCGTAAAGGGTCTTCGAGGTTTGATGTCGTCAGCGCATCCATCACCTCACATCTTCACATACTGAAGTTGTCTTGCCGTCGAACTTCACCATATCAATTCTCAACGGATGTGGATTTACGGATTTCCGCACAGATGTACTATCTCCAGCCATCTTCTCAATGACTCAAAGCAATGCGGAAACAAATAGAGTTAGATAAAACAAACTAGATAAAGATAGGATCTTTACCTCCACGCAAAACCCTCGAAGAGTTTCCGAAGCAATCTACTCCTCTAATTGATTCCTCGAGCAATCCACCACGCCGTTTGAGATCGACACACGATCCTACAAATAGTCCCAACGTTGCTTCGAGATCGACACACGATCTCCGCATAACAACAACTGATGCCCTTGGAATCAACACACGCTCCTATGACGAATCTGGGATGCTCTGATACCACCTTATTGCGCGCGCCCTTGGCAACAACCTCTCTGAGGAATCCACCAACCAGACAGAGACAGATGCAACCAGAGATGTACCCAACACGACAACAACGAGAAACAATAGAGAAAAGTAATTAACACAGTATTTAACGAGGTTCGACAACGTGCCTACGTCCTCGGGGCAAGGGAGAGAGAGATTTTATTGATTCAACAATCAATACAGACCAATCAATACAAGAGGGATACTTGAGGGAACTTCCTTGAATACAATACATGAGGGCTCTAGCCCTTATTTATAGCCACAGAGTCCCAGGGTTTTAAGAAACTCTAATTGAATTCGACCCTAAATCAGAAAAAAGGAATCTGAATTCAGAAAGGTTAGCAGAAACGCGTCTGTCAGTCTACCGACCGGTCCGACGACCCTGTGCTCGGTCGACTGGCCGTCGGTCGACCGACACCAATAGAGAGCGGCCATGTTTCAGTCGGTCGACCGGGCGGCCGACCGTCCTTGCCACGGTCGACCGCGTGGTTGACCGTTCTACGCCTGTGCACGTCGTGCACACCGGTCGACCGGGCGGTCGACCGGCTTATCCACCGGTTGACCGTGCGGTCGATCGGGAACTGTCCTAGCTGCTGCATGCACCATTCTCGCTCTCTTTAACTTCCATTCACTGTGCTATCTTCCTCTATCTCTTCTATCTCCTCTCTCCCTACATTTATGACCAACAATACACTCTAAAAACACAAG